>JAJLRQ010000164.1:0-129442 GCA_030567115.1 Petasospora euphorbiae
TTTACATTTTAAAATAGGCCCCGGTCTGAAAAAATCAATAATCAGCAGCCATTCTTGGCCTCAAACACAATCATTAACCCAGACATTAAAACAGTAACCATCCTTATAAACAAAGGAAGAAAAAAAAAAAAAACAAGAAAAAAAAAAAAAACGAGAAATAAACAAAAAAGAAAAAAAAAAGTAGTGGGCGAAATTTTGGACAGTCTCTCTTGTATACATTGTAAAGAAGACAGAGCTTACACAACAACTCTTGATCTCCATAGGCAACCACTTCAAAGACTACCAAAATGGCCACCCTTGACTTCACCCCTGTGTACAACGACAACGAGGTCTTCTCCCTCGCTGGTAAGGCCATCAAGTTCGACACATACGCCGACATCGAGCCATACCTCAAGCAGCTTGACGAGATGAGCAATGTGAAGAAGATTGACGTCTCCGGTAACACCATCGGTATCGAAGCCTCAAAGCACCTTGCTGACGCTATGAAGAAGCACAGTGCCACTTTGGAGGAGGTCAACTTCTCTGACTTGTTCACCGGAAGATTGAACACTGAGATCCCTCAGTCCTTGGACCACCTTCTCCCAGCCATGTTGAACGCTCCAAAGCTGCACATCATCAACTTGAGTGACAACGCCTTTGGTCTGCAAACAATCGAGCCAGTGGAGGACTTCTTGCCTAAGGCTGTGTACTTGGAGCACTTGATCCTCTCCAACAACGGTATGGGACCATTTGCCGGTGCCAGAATTGGTAAATGTCTCTACAAGTTGAGTTTGAACAAGAAGAAGCTCGGCTTGCCATCACTGAAAACGTTCATTTGCGGAAGAAACAGATTGGAGAATGGCTCCACTACATATCTCTCCATTGGTCTTAAGGCCCACCAGGATCTCCAGGTTGTCAAGCTTTATCAGAACGGTATCAGACCACAGGGTATTGCCCGTTTGATCACACAAGGTTTGAAGTACAACACTAAGCTCCACACCATTGACCTCCAGGATAACACGATCACCAAGAAGTCCGCCATTGTACTTGCTGAGAACCTGCCAGTTTGGAAGGACTTGAAGGAGTTGAACGTCAATGATTGTCTCATGAACCCACTCGGCTCTCTGGAGTTGATGAAAGCGTTCCTCGCCGGTGAGGAGCGCAAGGCTCTCAAGTCTTTGAGATTGCAGTACAACGAGTTGGAACAGCCAGCCTTGGAGATCTTGAAGGAGGTTGTTGAGAAGAAATTGCCAAGCTTGGAGCTTTTGGAGCTTAACGGTAACAGATTTGAGGAGGAGAACTCCACCATCGATGCCATCAACGCTATCTTTGAAGAGAGAGAACTCGGAGAGATGGATGAGCTGGACGAGCTTGAGGAGCCAGATAGCGAAGAGGAGGAAGACGAGTCAGAGGAGGAAGAGGAAGAAGAGGAGATCGAGGCTGAGATCTTGGAGAAAGAGTTGGAGCAAGAACAGGAGGCATACACACCTGACAACGACAACGCCGATGTTAACCAGCTTGCCGATGCCTTGGAGAAGACCAACATCTGAGCCACACCCTTCTGCATATACAATACCATTTAATATTATCCATTCAGGCAAAATTAGTGCTCTTCGAATAGTCATGACGTAGTGTATCGGATTGTTCGCTCACCATAAAGAGTCGCATTCCAGCTCAGATATTGAGTCTCAACTGCCTCTTCATCAGGTCAAGTAATCTATCCTTCTCCAGCCACTCAGCTTCCAACCACTTCTCCAACTTGCGGTGCTTTGTTGGCAACTTGCTGAGAGGTTTCATTTTGAAGTCAACGTTGATGAGAAACACGGGCTGTTTCATTGTCATCATCTCGAACAAGGATGGGTTCGTGAAAGCGTTCTTGATTGGATTATAGTACAAGATGGTGAGCCCCACAATGTTCCGCACTGTATTTGTGCTTGAGTTGTGCGCAACCTTTATCAAATTGTTGAAGTTGGAGAACCGTGGGTATAAGAGATCATGGAACTTTGGAAGGTTGTACTTGTCGAGCTCTTGTCCTTGGATGATTCGGTTCTTGTCAGTGCAAATGTTCACCTCCGGGAAGTGCACGATCCAATTGAATCTGTTTTGTTTTGTAAGGCTATTAAAGTTCTGCTCCAAGTCAACAATGTTCATCTCCCAGTTTTCGTCTTGTTGGAGAAGGTTCCAGAGCAAAGAGAGCCCCGGTGTCTGCCAGAAGTTGTTCCAGTTGAAGAAACTTAAAGTGATGTCCTCCGCAGTGGCTTTCTCCGTTAAACTCTTTAGATAGTAGATCAACACGAAATCAAATAAGGACTTGTGGTTGCTGAGGATTATCGAGTTCTTCAATTCGTCCTGGAAGTCTGGGTCTCTGAGATCAACACCTGAGATGATCACTTTGACATTCCTCCTGTTCACCAAGTAGATGAGGGTGGTCCAGAAGAAGCGCTCCACAGCCTGCTTGATAACTAGCGTCGTTGACTCCAGTACAAGCAGTGACGACACCATAATCCAAAAGGACACCTGTATTTCAAGGATAATGTAAGTCACGAACCCAGCAATGAGAAGCCATCCCTTGGCCATGTGGTTGAAGGAGAGCTCTTTGGGGACGGGATAAGCACCTATGTCAGAGAGGAGATCCATGGCGTTTGGCAACTTGATCATACCAGGCAAACGCAATCGATATCTGCTTGGGTTTGGTACACCAGAATGATGCAATCTTTAGTGTTTTAGATAGTGAACAACTTCCCTACGAGTACTATTCTTCCTGGATCAAGACAAAAAGGGGTGAAGCAGCTGTCAAAGTTGACACAAAACGTCCTGCCTAACCATAGAGAATGCATTCGCGGTGGAATAAGCATAGCGAGGACTAATGAACTTCAAGTTATCTTTTTAATAGCTCTATTAATTACCCTGAATATATAAAATGAAATCATAAACCCTGGAGAAGACGACTTCTCCGTGAAACTTTTTGTGATGGCTCTGAGTTTATCAGAACTGATGTGTGTGGATGTCCTCCTGGTGCTCGACCTTGACAAGTGGTCTGTATTCTGGTTTCCACATCTGTGACTTAACCCAGGCAACACAACCGTCAAAGTCTCTAGGCACACGAACGTACTCGTCCTTACCTGGCTGGATTTCATCTTCAATTCTGGCGTTACCCTCCTTCAAAGCCTGGAGGATGACAGCAGCAGCAACCTTGGCGGAGGTGTCGTTGATAACCTCAAGTGGTGGCAACAAACCAGCCTTTGGGTCTTTGTCAAGTGGGGAAAGGGCAGCAAGCTGGTCAACAGCAGCGGAGATCATTGTGTCGGAGATGATCTTAGCTCTGGAAAGAACAGAACCAAGACCGATACCTGGGAAGGAGAAACAGTTGTTGTTCTCAGAGATGACCCAGCCGTTAACAGGCTTGAATGGAGAACCAGTAGCAACCATGGCGTCGTTGTTGGTCCAGGCCATCAAGTCCTCTGGAACAGCCTCGTGGAGTCTGGTTGGGTTGGAAAGTGGGAAGATGATTGGACGTGGGTTGTGCTTGTACATCTCCTGGACAATGGTCTTTGTGAAGGCACCAGCCTGTGTGGAACAACCAATCAAACAAGTTGGCTTGATCTGCTTGACAACCTCCAATAGGGACTTGGTGTCAACGTTTTCCCAGTTGGAAGCCTTGTCGGAGTAGAGATGCTGGTCTGGGGTAGATGTCTCCTGCATGTTGTCGAGGATCAAACCACGGACATCCATGATGTGGATCTTGGCTCTAGCCTCCTCTGGTGTGGCACCATGTGTAACCATGTGGTTGACAATCTGGTCAGCGATTCCGAGACCAGCAGAACCAGCACCGTAGATGACAATCTCAGAGTCCAAAAGTTCTCTGTTTGTGTGCTTCAAAGCAGCAGTCAAGGAAGCCATAACGACAGCACCAGTACCTTGGATGTCATCGTTGAAACAAGCCAACTGATTTCTGTATCTCTGGAGCAATGGTCTACCAGTAGTAACACCAAAGTCCTCAAAGTGAAGTGTAGCGGATGGGAATCTCTTCTTGAGGACCTGGATGAACTTGTCAACAAAGGCGTCATACTGCTCACCACGGACTCTCTCAAATCTGTTACCCATGTACAAGTCATCACCCAAGAGCTTCTTGTTGTTGGTACCAACATCAAGACACACTGGGATAACACGACCTGGGTGGACACCACCACACAAGGTCATCAAAGCAAGCTTGGAGATGGCAATACGAATACCACCAACACCCTGGTCACCAATACCAAGGATACCTTCACCGTCAGAAACGACAATGTAATCGACATCCTTGTCCTCACCAAAGTTGGCCAATCTTCTCTCGATGGAATCTGGGTCAGTGACATCCAAGAAACAACCTTCTGGCTTTCTGAATCTGTGCGAGTAGGCAGCGATGGCGTCACCTTCCGTTGGTGTGTAGATAATTGGAACAAGCTCTCTGATGTGACGTCTGACAAGTTCGTAGAAAAGAACCTTGTTCTGCACTCTCATGGAGGAACAGAAATCGTTCTTTGCAAGTGGGGTCTTGAGGTAGCACAACTGTCTGTAGGCTCTCTCAACCTGCTCGTTAAGAGTGTTCACCTGGGCTGGCAAGAGACCCTCGAGGCCAAAAGCGGCACGCTCCTCTTTGGTGAAGGCGGAACCCTTGTTGAAGAGAGGGGAGTTGAGGAGCTGGAATCCTTGGAGGGAACATTCGATAGGACCATCGACGGAGAGTCTGGTGGACTTTGGCTCGTTGAAGTGTTTGAGAGCCTCCTCACCGATAGGTGTCTTCTTGGTGACGGTGCAGCTGTCAAGGATGTTCTTGCCTGCGGTGACGTCACGTGTGACGGAAGCCATACTGGCGGCGTTCGTAGCTGTTGTGTACTGCTTGACAGTCATAAGTCTGTGTGCGAGCTGGACTCTAGTTGATGATCTCAGCATTGTGGAGTATGTGAAGTTGTAGGTGTAGTGAGGCGGTAAGGGCTCTTATTAAGTATGAGACGAGGACTTGACACAAACGATGTACGCGGAGCTTATCGGATGGACGGCTCTGTTAGGATGGTCGGAGAAGTAAGGAAGTGTGCTGCGGTGTAGCAATGTACCGGATCAACTGGTAGTTTTAGGCCCTGTGGATTCCCAAAGCAGAGGGCGCAAGGAGGAAAGGAGCGTCTTGATATATCTCTGGCTCATCGATGGAGGGTGGATGCGGCTCGTACCGGGTGTATGCGGGTTGATGGTTTTTTTTTTCCCCTCTGCATCTGGTATGGGCCACGCTCTTTTAACACCAGGCACCTCGAGCCCTTTTTCTACACTTAGAATGTCTAGCGAAGGCGTATTTTGAGAGAGGAGTGTTAAATGGTAAGCATCTCAAGCTACTGGACTTTATTGCATGTGTAGGCTGTATCTGGTTATGATAACACCAGTGAGTTAGTACCATCTCGAAACCATGGAGATGTGTTACCTTGTGCGACTTCGGAGACTCCCGGAGAAGTGGAAGCGGTGCTGTCGCTGAATTCAGCAACGCGAAACGAGGCGCTCTCGGGAGGAGCCGGGTGTGCGACCCCGACCACGGAATAACTTTTTTTTTAGCCTGGCGGATCTCCCGTTTCGCGATCTCTGGGCGGGGGTCCGCTGAGTGTTGGCTGCGATCAGTTACCTGCTGGCAGCTGAAAGAGGGGAAGTTGCAGTGGTTTACACAATAGCAGGTAATTCGAGAATTCGTAGCACTTCTCCTGTGATGGCTACGAAGCTTAAAGGTTGGCATGAGTCACTGAAAAAGCTCATCACTTCGTTGAAGTAAAGGCCCGTGTGCCCGATTATTTCATATCGCAGGGTGCTCTGGGAGAGCGGGCGGCGTTTCTGGTAATCGCGCCGGCGCACCGGCCCACTCAATCTCTCATCTCGCTCAGCATGGATTTGACTCTTACCAGTCTCCAATGGCTAGGGATCGTTTTTGACGTACAAGTGCTCGCTCGTTATGATATTGTTCAAAGAGCACTGTCTGTCAGCACTCGCTTATATATTTTTATAAACGGCCACCCGCATAGGCTCCTGAGTCTTCCCCCCAAACTCAGGGTTCAGCCTGGAGGTGTTCCGGAGTCATGAGCGTGACCATAGACGTAGGCTACCGTATCGCCTACAACAATGGCTCAACTCCCTGCTTGACACATCCTGATACGTAGCTGAGCTACCGATGTACAACACTGATGATATCGTGAGGTGTTTTGTGTATCACCGTGCTCGGAGACACACCTATGAACGTAGCGAATAGCAGCAAGGGTTGCCACATCTCGGAAACACCTCCTCCACCCACAAGCACACCCGGACTTCTGGCCTGTCTGCGCGGACATCATCAGACGCGATTTGTTTCATCAGATCACTGTGCTTATCGCCGCTTCAAGAGCCAGCAATTAGATTTCACAGGGTGTCTGGATAACCACTCTGTAATATCTGAGGCACTCCATTGCGGGTGTAGCCAGCTCTTTGGTGGTTTTTCCTTTTCTTGTTTACGTTAAGGGGAAAGCCCTTGTGGCTCGCTCCTTCGTCTGGCCTTGGCGCGTTCAAATTATAGCAGATCACTACCAGAGTACCGCGTGTAGAGATATTAAAGGCTTAGAAAACCTCACGTCACAAACTCCATGTATGGCAGAGTCGACTTATATAAGTAGGGTGACGTTTCAATGGTCCAGGGAGCTTATTCGGTGGTTGCGGTTGTGCCTGTCATTGTACGCTACATCCCCGTAGACGCGTTTTTTAAATTGTGTCGATTGGCGTAAGATAGGCAGCCAGAGGAGTTGGATCTACACGTTGTACTTACAGCTATACAGGTACGCATGGGGCTTCTCAAGTAATTTTAGTACACACCTTTCGAAAGAGCAATCATTGAAAGAGTTCGTTAGGTTCATTAGTGTACTGAAAACAGTTTAGCCCCATATTACCGCTAGGATGTTCAGCTTACACAGCCTATTGTTCTCTTGAATTCGTTTGTGTGTTATCCTTCGCTTACCACCAATACTGCTAATAGATCCTTGAAAACGTTCAACTTTCATTAGTATTCAGCGTCGCCTGATCCACATATCATGTCCAGGCAGAGTTGGCACCACTTTGCGCTAGGTTGATTCGGACAAAGCAACCGCACTACCATCAGATTTTAAGCAAAAACCAATCCTTTCTAGAGCTAAAATCCTTTCACAAAGCTTCAGTGATCTCCTAATCTTCATGAGTAGCATCCCAGCGATGTCCAGGCATCCAACACGACAAGCCAATCCTCATACGTCACAAAAGATCAACAAATTCTTGTTCAAAGACACAGTTGGCACATTGCATTTCCTGCACCATACTTTCGGTGACTTAATACATACCGATGCCGAAACTAACATTCCAGAGGTCATAAAACGGCAGAGGTGATAAATGGTAATGCGTTGGTTGTGATCCAAGCACGGAGCTGATTCTGCGGGGTAAAGTACTTGTTCTCTACTTTCAGGCGCCGTCATGACACTGACTGTATAACCCTATATAAAGTTTCGATCTTACTGTCCTTTTCATTTCTCCTGAAACTTCTACTCTCGGGACTTCAATTGACTGATTGACATCATAAGAATGTAATCTGATCTACAATAATGCGGGCTCACATAGAGATGTGGCGCGTAACAAAAAAAATCAACTCGCGAACATGTTTGCCACTACTTTGTTTTCCATACGGAACTCTAGATCTTTCAATCACATACATCAGCACTCACGCTGTCTTACCAAACCAATTGTTCTTCTCAAACGAACCTCGGACTATCTATAATGAGTGACTTGAAGTTCTGTACTGTGTGTGCTGCCAACAATAACCGTTCTATGGAGTCGCACAAGCGTCTCAAGGATGCCGGTTTCAACGTCTCCTCTGCTGGAACAGGTTCAGCAGTGAGGCTACCCGGTGTCTCCATCGACAAGCCAAACGTATATGCATTCGGTACACCCTACGACAAGATCTATAATGACTTGGTTAGCCAGGATCCACGAGTCTATGAGTCTAATGGTCTATTACGGATGCTAGACAGAAACAGAAAGATTAAGGAAGCCCCACAGAGGTGGCACGAGGGGAAAGGTGTGTTCGATTTCGTTTTTACATGTGAAGAGAGGTGTTTTGATTCTGTGTGTGAGGATTTGCTCAATCGTGGTGCCAAATTGAACAAGATTGTGCATGTGATCAACGTGGATATCAAGGATGACGATGAGAATGCAAAGATTGGTGGTGAGGGTATTCTACAGTTGGCCACGAGGTTGTCAGAGGCTGTCCAAAAGAGTAAGACCCACCAGGACAGTGTCCCATTCGAGGATAAAATCCTGGACATTTTGGCCGAATGGCAGACGGATCATCCAAATCTCCCCTTGCTGTATGCACCAGCGTATTATTGAGTTGACTGCATCGAGATTCTACCCCATTCAACAAGTTGGATTCATCTGCATTACACTAGACTTATAATGAATGTATCACTGCGTGAATATAAATAGAATATTAAATTAGAAGCCACTAGCTCATTAGTCGATGTTCTTCACCAACTCACCATTGACCCAAACCTTGGTTGAATTTCTGTCATCACCGTTGAAAAGCCACTTAGCCACAATGTTCTTCCATTTAGTCTGATATGTCATCGTGCCAATCTCAGGTACCTGCCAGTCGAAAACATCCACCTGAGATCCTTTGCTATCTAAGTCAATCAGCTGGGCGTCCCATTGTTTACCAACCTCGAATGAGCCAATCTTATCTTGCATACCAACAACCTTGGCGCCACCTTGTGTACTGAGGAATAGCACATCCTCTGGTGTAAGCTTGTCATGCTCCTTCCCAGTTTCCATGGCAAGATGTCTCGATACCAGGATCGCATGTCTGGCTGTGATCAAGATAGATGGAGAGAACCCACCAGAAACGTCTGTGCCCAAACCTACGGGGATTCCGTTATCGAGCAGCCATCTTACTCGACACTCACCTGATGTGATTGCTGAGTTGGAAATAGGACAGTGAGAGATACCCGACCCCTTCTGTCTAATCAGATCTTTTTCATAATCAGTCAAATGAATCGCATGCGCCAAAATGGTCTTGTTGTCGAGTAATCCATGATCGTTGTATACATCTGTGTAAGTTTCAGAATCTGGGAATAACTCCTTGACCCATTCAATCTCATTCTTGTTCTCAGAGATGTGTGTCTGAGAGTGATACCCGTGTTCCTTCTTCAAGTCACCAAGCCACCTTAGTAATTCAGAAGTGCAACTTGGAGCGAAACGAGGAGTCAACACAGGTGAAACGAGTCTGTTCTTGGGGTCGATTTTATGGATGTGATCGATAACCTTCTGTGTAGAATGTTTGCACTCGTCCAATGTCTCGATGTAGTAGTCTGGTGAGTTGTCATTCATGCACACTTTCCCGATAAGAGCTCTCTGTCCTTGCTTCATAGCAATGTCGGCAAGCACGTTCGTGGCATCAGCGTCGATGGTGGCGTAGTAAGCGGCACATGTGGTGCCGTTGCCCAGTGTGCGGTGTACCACTTTGGAATATACAAGCTCCGCCTTAGTGAGGTCTTTCAACGATGCCTCCAGCGGAAATGTGTACGTGGTGAGCCAGTCAAGTAGGGTGGAGTTACCAAAGATACCGTTGTTTGGGTACTGCGGAGCGTGAATATGTGTGTCGATGAAACCTGGGAAAAAGAACCTGTTACCAGTGGAGCAGTTCGTTACTGTTATCTTGGAGAGATCAATATGGTACTTTGCTGCCACTGTCTCAAGTGTCTCGTTGCGCTCAAAGAAGATTATGATGCCCAATGTATCAACACCAACGACACCTGTCTCTGTGATATCAAGGTCACCGAGCGTCGGTGTGTGGACAAACGTTCCATAGTAAAGAGCTGATAACTGAAGCTCTGTGTTCTTTGTCATTCTCTGAGATCCGAACCCGTTAAATCGAAGCTCGTGTGTCCGTTGTCGGTTTGCAAAGGTTGGCTTATCCTCCACTTTTATACATTACCCTGAGACTCTCCATCATCGCTGCAGCTGATAGTCGCCGTCGGTTGCGCCGTGCTCCGTCGGTGTGTGCCGACGGCTAGGAACACTGGCCGCCGGCTCCAGGGCACGCCAACCTCGGCGAGGAGCGAGCAGGGGTGAATAAATGGCCCTTTGACTCTTGAGCTCCTGGTTCTAAGGTAGTAATAGCCAAGGATAAGCTTTATAATGACTAGTTATGCTTACACGGCAGGCATTTTGGTGGTGCTAAGTGCTGTATGGATTAGCTCTTGAAAGGCACAAGCTGATTTAGAATGACAAATATAGGAAGGGACGCTACAGTGTCGCAATGATATTTTAAATGAAAGAACAAAAGCTCCGTTAAATTGAACATAGTGGTCTATCCCACCATACCCACCAACTGGTGAGGCAATGATTGGAAAGGGTGAAGATAAGTTTCCGTTTTCTTCATACGTTTGAGGGTGCACAAGGGCAAACTTCAAAGAATATCCAATCCAAGGCTCCAGACCCAACAAAGCAGACAAGAGTACAAAATGCTTGCACTGAGTCTTCCAGCGAAGAGAGCAGCACACAACATTCCAAAGCACTGCCTGTCGTCGTCAAGAGTGTCAACAGAGCTTGAAGAGGATGCGAGATCAAAAATTATAAGACCCACCCGTCCCTACAAAGAGGAACGTCAGCAGGAACACAAGATGCGCTGTGCAATGCAAACGAGTGTCCCTGGCCGCACAGACTTCTTGATCTCTGACGGCGTCTTAAGGTAAGTATGAAGAAAAGGAAACCAGCAAAGAGTGGGGACCTTTTGGAGTCCCCAAGGGCGGGCGCGGTTCCTTTTATACCTTTTTCCATGGGCGACGCCCACATTCGCGACTCCTTTGCGTATGACGTTTCGCATTGGCTGGAGCTTAGGGTTTGCAAAACGGTGTTCTGTGGTAATTGTCGTGGTTGCTGGGTCATGTGCCCCTCAATCTCCAATGCCCATGTGACCAATAGTCCGCTTACTGATTCTGCTTGCATCAACTAGTTTCTAGGTATCTGCCCGTACCCAAGACCTTGCTCGTGCCGACCAGAAGGTTACGAGCCCTGGCTAACGGTTATGTAACCCTGGTGATTCCTCAAAAATTCAAGAGCTGGGCAGGACCATCACCAAGTCAGTAAAAACATTGAGTAGTTTTAAACTTGGCGCTTTGTTACTGAAGTCTCTCATCAATAACAGGAAATGTCCAGGCCAATGGACACAAAGTCCTACAAACTGCTGAAGAAGCGACAGTCTCGTCAGATCCGCGCCGAGACCAATGATCCAAGTATGTTACCTCCAGCTGATGTCGCATCGAAGAGATGAGCATCACAGAAATTGAATTCAGTTTACTAACTTGCTGTTCCCAGATCTCGGTAAGGATGGTATTCTCAATGTCTCAGAGTTCTTAAACTCCCGTAAATTTGAGATCACAGAGCTGGAGAAGGCTTAGTTGAACTCTAAGTTCGCCTCTGCTACACGAACCTTCCAGTCTCTCCCCAGAACACTGCGGAGAAGAACAGCATCGCACAACGTGAAACGTATCCCAGGAAGGCTACGTAAGAGAGCTATCCGTGAGATGCAGTCAGGCTCAGGCGTCACAAAGAAGAAGAACAAACTGAAAGGGCGTGAACTATACAGAGCTAGAGTGGCATCTGCGCTGCTCCGATTCGCTGCCAGAGCTCACTTGAACAAGCAGCTTCCAAATGACAGGTCACTTTCAATGGGCAAACTCAAGATCCGCCAACGTCTCAAACTTCTCAAAGCACAGCTTAAGGATGCTAAGAGTGGGAACTTCTCCCCAATGAACAACACCATCGGCTCGTATGACAACTCCAGTGTGAACTCCCTGGCGCCTCAGCCACTGGGGAAGATGAAGTACATGAAAAGACAGCGTGAGTTTGTTTGGCTCAACTCACATGTGTGGCATGCAAAGAGAGCTCATATGATCAAGAGGTGGGGGTGGCAGATACCGCTCACGCCAACACAGAAATGCTTCAGATCAGCCCACAGGGCGTTCCATCTCGATGGTGCTGTCGCTTGGGACAAGAGTTACACCGGTACATTCATGTTACAATCTGAGAACGAATCCGGTTTAAGAGCTGTTGTGGAGCAGTTGTTGAAGAGAGAAGCTGGCAAGAAGATTTTCAATCATGGTAACATCACGGAAGCATTGTGTTACAAGGGCGATGACGTCTTCGGTGAAATTACAATTATTTCATTTGTCTTTGAGGATATCAAAAGACTTATTGTTAGGTCGCACCCAGCTATTTATGAAAAGCTCTTCAAACACGTTCTCGAGCTCAAAACAGAAGACGTTGAAGTTGTTGATAACAGATTTGCCATTGGGTCAGTCGATCTCTGTGGCCCACTTGCACTCAAAGCGCTCGCAACGGTATTGAAGCCACATGACCCTTCAGCTATCGAGTCGAAGATATTTGGTCAATTGTGCTGTCAAAGCGCACTCCCTAACAACACCATGTTCACGTTCCGAGCTCAAGATCCACGTCTTGCCAACAGAGTCAAGCCAAGAGAACCGAAGAACACCGATCCATATGACGTCTTGATTAGCATGAGATGCTCAAAGACTAACATATGCACACCGGTTGTTGGTGATCTTCTTACATCCGAGGGAAGAACAAGATCGTATGATGGACAAATGTCCCTGAAACAAATCACAGCTGAGAAGAAAAAGTCACCTGAAAACCGCATCAAGGGCAATGGTTTCCCTGTCGTCATCTACAAGTACAATGAAACATGGACAGTATTGCTTCCATGGTACTGGTGTCTTCCAGTGTGGCACGCTCTAACACATGTTGCACATGTCAAGATTGGTGGTCTGAAACAAGTACACCAGATGAAGTTTGAGCAGAGCAAACCGTTCTTCCCTGTTGACTACCCCTTCACAGAAGCTGGTGATTTAGAGAACAAGCTTACCTCCGACGTTAAGAGAGCTAAGTGGTTAAGGACACCCAAGTCAAAGAGACTCAACTATGCAAAAGTGTCATCATGCAAGACAGATATTGTCAAAGGTGAATTGGGTGATCCATTCGGCTGTGACTGGAGATATCTACAAGCTTTGAGAATTGGATTGACACATGTCAAGAGTGAAGGTTTCACTCGTACCTCCAAATGGACGAAGCTTGAACGTATTATCGAAGAGATACATGACGTCTATGAGTATGTGGAGGACGTCAAATAGAAGAAGGTGGTTACATCCAACTTGCCTGTTGTCCTTAGTGACCCTTCCAAATCCTCGTCAATGACATACCCAGAAACAGTTGCATCACCACTTCAAGTTATCCCAATCAAACTCAAAGCATATGGTAGAGGAAACTTCGGAGATAATGCTCGTTTGTACTCTATCCCACCAGAGTCGTACGATGCATGGATGAAGTCACTCAATCAGAAGGATGTGCAGGGGCTTAGTGTACATGATTACCCTGAAGTCCCAAACTCAAAACACTTGATTGGATTTATCACGAGTGCTACGTACAACTTAACAGAGGGAAAATGTACCGGTGTGGGCTGTATTGATGCTGTTTGGGCTGCCAAAAAGGACGAACATGTGCTTGTGAGAAACGTTGGGACTGATTACGCAAGAGTTGCCAAGTGGTCGGTGATGGATATCTGAAAGCTAGTAATAAATAGATGAAATTATTCAGATTTGCAACTCCCACATATCAATGAATGATGTCGTGTTATCCTATGAAAAGCCAACTTGAACACCCTCAAAATACTCACCCCTCATGTAGCACATCATCAGTCTTAGCGTTCTTTTTTTTTTGTTTTTTTTTTTTTTGAATTGCCTGTATTATAGGTGTGCATAGTTAAATGCTGTCATGTCTGCTGTAATGAAGCACATTTTGACCACCTCATATCATGCTATTATTAAGCATAGTCTCTCTTCTGTCATCATACGGTATCCTGTCAACGCGGATGAGTTGTATGGAAACTACCAATCAGTTCTACGTCCTCGATGTGTTGAATTGCAAGATTTCAGATTTTCGAAGAAGCCTCGCTGGCGCAATCGGTAGCGCTTACGACTCTTAATCGTACGGTTGTGGGTTCGAGCCCCACGTGGGGCATTCTATTTTTTTGCTAAATTCGAAGGACCGTATGTTCGGTTCATCAAAATAGTACTTATTTCGACACTTCCCATAATGAATAGAGTATACTGCTTCCGTTCGCTAATAGAAGAGTTAGTTTGAGAGCTTTGCTTCCAGGAAGTTTGCATTCCGCACCTGTCGTAGTACGCTTTTGTGGGATCTAACGAGCTTATGCTACACCCTGTGAAGGTAACGAGTCAAAGTGTAGCAATAATATATGATAGTATACAGTCACAGTAACCTAATCTAGACGGCTAGATGTGAGAGAAAGAATTTGAAAGATGTACAGCACAGCTGATCAGTTCTGGATTGGCTTGTGAAGCATAGACTCTCTGCCAGGACCAGTACCAACCCACTCAACAGGAACACCAAGGAACTTCTCAATGTACTCCAAGTACTTCTTAGCATTCTCTGGCAAGTCCTCATAAGAGGTGATCTTAGTGATGTCTTGGTCCCAACCAGGCAAGGTCTCGTAGACGACTTCCACCTTTCCGAGGTCGATAAGATCCTCTGGGAAGGAAGACAATGTCTTACCGTTGAGCTTGTAAGCAATACCAACTGGAATCTCCTTGAATGTGTCCAACACATCAAGCTTAGTAATGTTAAGAGAAGTGTAACCGTTGATCATGGTGGAGTACTTCAAGACAACAAGGTCCAACCAACCACAACGTCTCTTTCTACCGGTAGTGACACCAAACTCAGCACCAATGTCCTGCAATTTCTCACCGTCAGCGTTGAGCTGCTCAGTTGGGAATGGACCCTCACCGACACGGGTAGTGTAGGCCTTGACAACACCGTAGACGTTACGGATGGCACGTGGTGGAACACCCAAACCAGTGAGGACACCACCAATACCAGTAGCAGAAGATGTGACGTATGGATAAGTACCAAAGTCAATGTCAAGCATGAGGGCGTTAGCACCTTCGACAAGGATCTTCTTCTTATCGGCAATGGCCTTGTGAATGAAGTCAACGGAGTCAACAACAAATGGCTTCAAAGTCTCCTTGAAAACTTTGTAACGGGCAATCTCGTCCTCGATGTCGTAGTCGAAGTCACCGTAACGCTGCTGTCTGGTGGCTACGAGACGTCTGTACTTGGTCTCGAACTCCTCCCAGGCGCCCTCGTTGTCGTTGACCAAGTGGTGGACTCTGAGACCGGATCTGGAGGCCTTTGTGGAGTAAGTTGGGCCGATACCCTTACCTGTGGTACCGATCGACTTCTTGTTGCCGGAGAGCTCGGCCTCACGGAGCTTGTCAGTTCTCTGGTGGAAGTCAAAGACCAAGTGAGCTCTTGAGGAGACGAAGAGTCTGTCTCTGCAGTCGAGACCCTTCTTCTCCAAGTTCTCGAGCTCCTCGAAGAAAGATGGCACGTGGATAACAACACCGTTACCAACGAGGTTCTGGCACTTTGGATTCACGAGACCGGATGGAAGCATGTGGAAGTCGTACTTGACACCGCCAACAACGATGGTGTGGCCGGCATTGTTACCACCGGCACAACGGGCACAGACATCGATGTCGTCGCACAACAAGTCGACGAGCTTACCTTTACCTTCGTCACCCCACTGGGAACCCAAGACGACGTCAGCCATTGTATCAGTATGTGTGTGTATGTGTGTGTGTAGTCTGTCGAACGGAACAGAGAGATAATCAACCAAAGACAGTTGATGAACGAAGAACGTTACCACCAAAACCAGAAACAGAACACACCACCACCACTTGTCGGGCAGAACACTTCGGGCTTGTCGAAACTTTTCTACTCGCTGATTCACCGGGTGAGGTCAGAGACTCCGCGAACTGCAAAGTGATAATTTACAGATCTGCCTCCCGCCGGGCCGCGGGCTGTCCGCCTCCGCGTAATCTGCCAATTTGAATCCGGGGTTTCTGTGGTGTTGACTCGGGACAGGAGGCTCAGGATAAGAGGTATCAGCTGGGCTACGGGTTGGTTCTCCTCTAATGCGCATCCGTGCCAGGAAATCCAGAGTGTATCTCCATCTTTACTGATCTAGAGCACAGTCTCGAGTACCCGTTTTCTGGTCCCGTCGCTGTGTGTCTGTGTGACTATGGGCAACAAAATTGGTGCAATTAGCGACTGGCCAGCCGCCGGAGTCAGCCGGCGCTCAACTCCCACGCCGAGTTCGCGATTGAGAGGAGGAGAAAAAATGAAAAAAAAAACAAAAAAAAAAAGGTGGGAGGAAATTAGACACCACAAAGTGCTACAGCGAGACTCGAACTCATAACTTTTCCATAATTACATAACCTTTGGATCATCAATGTTCTAACACATAACATTACAACTCCTTTACTTTTGAGATCTCAGTGCTCAAGGAGATCGTGCACTAGCTCCTCTAGAGCTTCTTCAACCACACCTTCAATCACCTCAAAAATCTCCTCTTCAACAGATTCGATAGTGCCTGTTTCCTGTGCAATCTCAGGCACGTGGTCCTCTGGGGCAGCGCTTGGTGTCTCGTCCAGATCCTGGCCATCTCTCTTGTATAGGTTGTAGTTGTGGTAAGCCAGGTTGCCCTTGAAGAATCTTCTCAATGGGGTTGGAATGTAAAGCACACGCCCCAGGCCTGAGCTCTTTTCATTGTTCAGGAACTTGCCTGTGTAAAGTAGTTTCCATCCCGGTCTCACCACACCTTCATCGTCAACAAAGCTTACTTCACCAGCCTCGGCATCAACGGGTTCATTGATGTCAACCACGTACTGGCATGTCTCCAGTTTCCCTACCTTACCAGGATCATATTTGTTCTGGTTGTTCATGCCCTCCGGTAACTTGCGAATGGCCTTCTTAATGGACCCAAGGGATTCGTCAAAGTCGCCAGGCAAGAGTCCCCTGAACCCACTTTCAATGAACTGTAAACGAGCGTGAGGTGGGAGCATTAGCGATGACGGGAATCTATACCATTCACGGCCAACGCAAACAGCACCTTCAGCATCATTGGGCAAATGGGAGTAGACTGAGAGCGGCGCGTTGTAGTTGATACAAAGTGAGATGGTTCTTGAAACCGAGATCAATGCAATGAGAATTGCGGTAACAGCAACAGCCATTTTGTAAACTGCACCTGCCACGCCAGACTTGCGTGTGATAAATCTCACTACTCCCCTAAGTGCAGATAAAACCACAGAGATAGTGACGGATGCAGATGCCAAGATGAGTGTATAGATCGGATACAGGAAACGTTCCTCCTTGTGCGGCTGCGAGAAGAAGACAGCTGACCAGAGTGTGATAGGTGCAACAAGTGCAATGGAGAGTATCTGACCTAATCTGGTGTCACGTTTGAAAATAAGAAGCAGTGGACCAACAGCAATACTGGAGTATCCCAAAATGGCAACAACGTTGAAGTTCAACAGCAGATTGTGAATGTAATACATCAAGTCCTCGGTACCAAAAATGTTTGGCCCAGACGTCTCATCTGCAAACACAACGTTGTATAGCACGATGTTAAGTGGGACGGCAACAGTGCTTCCATAGAAGAAGCGGTCGACCTCCATGATGGACACCATGTAGAATGCCGTGATGGCGATCGACCAGTTGATGAAGCGGGTCATCTTCTGTGGAACACCATAGGAGTTGTACATGATGAACAACACTGCAGGAGCACTAAGTGCCAGTGCAAATGGCCAGCCTAGCAAGCCACCGATAACGAACCACGATGTGACAAGAAGCGCATTACGCGTCGAATGCGTACTCACGGCATAACGGATAAAGTTCGAGGTTGCCAATGTGGTACATGTCATTGCCAACGAAGACGGCAGAAGTGCCACAGATGCATGTGACATTCCGGTGCATGTCACCGTAAACAACAGGAACCAATGGGCCACCGTGTGTGAGGCGTGACGGTACAGCGTCTTGTACATGTGGTACTCCGCATACACGTTTGTTGAGGCGATGATAGATCTGACGGCGTAAAAGACAACGCTGGATGGAACGTTCAGCAAAAGGTCAGAGGAGAAGGCAATCGGATGAGCCAGTAGTGCGTATGGCAACAGGTATGCCCAAGAGCGGATCGCATACTCTGGCGAGTACTCCCACGTCTGCTTACCAAAGCCACGTACAAGGAAGTTGAGGGGCTCATAGTAGTTGAACACCTCGTCACAGTCCGGGATCGGAGAGTAGAGAACATTGAGAGCTCTCACAGCTGCTAAGATAGCAACAGCACCAGGAATTGCCATTGTAGTGTGTCACTCGGTCCACCAGCAGTGGTACTATGAAAGCTCCAATCACTACGCTTTTTGTTGGGTACCTTGTTTATGATGGGGATGAGGTTGTGGCTGGGGTGGTGTTCTGATGTTTCTTGCTATGTGATTACCTAAGCGTACTTGCCGCGAACACGTTTGATATGGTGTCATTGGGACCATCAGCAGTTGGGGCGATGTGCTCCGAGAACTTAATCGATATCAGCTCTCTCAAGAACGACGCAGAGTGCTCTTTGTATTGGTTTATATAGCCTATTGGTGCACCTGAACATCTGTCTAGTTCCTTTCCTGAGCCAGCGCAAAGCACACCCACCGAAGCACGTCCAGAACCTATCACTACACAATGACCGGCCCAGTCAAACTCAGCAAGAACGAACAAGTGAAGACCATCTTGGAGAACCACGACACTTTCATCTTTGATTGCGATGGTGTCATCTGGCTCGGAGATCATGCCATCCCTGGCGCTGTCGACACTCTCAATCTCCTCAAGAAGCTTGGCAAGCGTATCATCTTTGTCACAAACAACTCCACCAAGTCTCGTGCTAAGTACACATCCAAGTTTGCCAAATTCGGGTTTGAAGCGACCAAGGACGAGATCTTTGGTTCTGCATATGCCGCTGCTACATACCTCCAGAATTTCGTCAAGATGCCAAAGGACAAGAAAGTGTGGGTGCTTGGTGAGTCTGGTATCTTGGAGGAGCTGAAAGAGCTTGGTTATGAGGCCATTGGAGGCCCAGACCCACGCTTGGATGCAAAGTTCTCTGCTGACACCACTCCATTCTTGCCAATTGATCCAACCGTTGGTGCTGTTATTGCCGGTCTCGATACTGGTGTCAACTACCACAGACTTGCCATCACACTGCAGTATCTTCAACAGTCCAATGTCGAGTTCATTGCCACCAACATTGACTCTACCTTCCCACAAAAAGGTTTGATCCTTCCAGGAGCCGGCTCAGTGATTGAAGCAGTTTCATACTCATCAGGAAGACAACCAATCGCATGTGGTAAGCCATCACAGAACATGCTTGACGCTATCGTTAAGGACAAGGGCCTTGATAGAAGTAAATGTATTATGATTGGTGATAGGCTCAACACAGATATGAAGTTTGGTAAGGACGGTGGATTGAGCACGCTACTTGTTTTGACAGGTATCGAGACTGAGGAAAACGCCTTCGCTTCTGGTGTGCCTGATTACATTGCCGACTCCCTTGGATCCATCTTTGAATTCTACCAGTGACCGCAGCATGTTGACCATACTGCACGCTATCGTACACAATAAGATATAGAATCGTACTATAATGGATTGATATAAAGTCGTAAAATTAGATCGTAGGCGTATTAAGCCTACTATGGTTCATGGGAACAAAAATACACGCACAGACCTGCTGAAGGGAATACAAGGATTGATGCACATCACAACTCCGTGTTATAGTAATCACTCAAAACTTTTCTTGCGCTTGTGAATTCCACTCTGGCCTTCTCCAAGGCTTCACGGATGGCATCTTGCCATGGACGTCCCTGGACACCCTCGTCGAAGTCCTTCTTCAGGCCGTAGTTTTGAATGCGTTCACACTGCTCCTGGATCTTTACCAGTCCTAGCGAGGCAGCTGAACCTTTCAGGTAATGGCCATACTGTGACAATTTATTCAAGTCCGGCGATGGCTCATTCAGAGCGTTGTCAATGTCTGTGAACGTTTGTGTGGCCTGTTCGATGAAGGTCTGGATGAGAGACTCGGAGAAACCAGGTTCGTCCTCATCCATCAGTACGAGCTCGTCGAAAATCACCCAGTTGATGCTATCAGTGGACATTGTAGGTGATGGGAATATTGGTGACTGGGAGGGTTCTAAAGTCTGAAAAGCTGGGGTATCAGGGTGATAGTTATGCACGAGCGGTGAATGATGCTCTGTTGAGTCTCCTTGTTTGTAGTCTCGTTAATGCAAACGTATTCTCCAACTTTAGCACGATATGACACAGCGGACTTCAATAGAACGTTTCAAAACAGAGACGCTCAAGAAGAGATAAGTTCCAGCTAAACAGGGTTCTGCCCAAAGCCCCAAAGTCTATTTTTGTGAGTGTCTACTGAGGCTTCTCTGTTCGTTACTTCAGGTTTCGCGTTGGAGGGTCTGGCCCACTAATTTTTCTGCAGCGGGGCTGCGCAACCATGACCTGACGTCATCGCCTCGGCGCACACCTCCCACGGGGGCGATAATAGGACCATTGAACCAGTGAAGTTGCATACTGTTTACGTCTTGTTTTGTTGGCACTGGACGATTGGTTCTAGTACCAAGTCCTTTCGTGCCAGAATTATCACCCGTCAATGTAACAACCTGGAATGACAACATCAACTCTCCAGAGAGTGGCTGAACCCGGAGATTTGCGCCGGGGCCCGAACTTAGGGGGCTAGACTGGTCCCCGGGATGGTACACCTGCTAGAGAATAGGTCTCATCAGGGTTTTGTATACTCTCAAACCTGAAGAGGTGCTACGTGGTGGTGCTTCGTACCGTAAGTTCATATATTCATGATTCTTGCTCAGCTCTGTCAGCAGCTCAGCGCTTGGACTTCTTGGCCATGTTCGGACTGTCTGCCATAGTCTTCGGAGAGAGGTCCCCTATCGTACTTTTGCGTCTTCTCTTGTTGAGTGTAGACTGCGATAAATCCATGTTATTTAAGTTACCGGAGATGTGGGGAGATGCGGACTCACGCATTGGTGAGTTCATAGCTGATGTACCTGGTCCTGATGACTGGTTGCCCTGCGGTTGGCTGGTAGCTGTCGATGTGGCAGTGTTGTTGTTGGACGCAGCAGCTTGGCTTTCAGAGTTCGAAGCCCCTGAGCTTTCACTACTTTGTTTGGTGATATCGTGCCCTGCACTCGCACCATCGCCCTTGTGACTCTTGGACACAAACTCCTCCAGTGCCTGCAGTGGACCGCTGGAATTCGATGAGATTGAGTGGGCCATCAGCGACCTTAGGTGAGCCATTACATCAGAGACCTGCATCACGCGCATCACAGACTCTTGTAAACCAAAGTTGGACATGGAGTGGAACACCTGGAAGTTAGATCTGAACTTTTGCAACACTTTCAGCTTCTTAGGGTCGGCAGACTTGTCATCCTTACCTGACGTGGCACCGTTGGCCTTAGGATCCGGTGACTCGGAGTTGTTAGACGATGAACTGGACGAAGCATCACCAGAATGATTTAGCATACTCAACACGTCCCTCATCTTCGCCTCGTCACTTAAAAGTTTCTCCAGTGATGGCCACTCAACACCAGGAATAAACACGTGGGTCTGGAAGTCGAGCCAGTCGATCCTGGTTGCTTGGTTCAAAATACCTTTCATACTACCGTGAATGTTCACGTAGGAACCGTCAGCATAGTGATGTGTCAAGCAACACCGCGGCGACTCCAAGTATGTGGTGCCATTAGGCAACACTTGTGTTCTCAACATACCCGGCTGAATCTCAATCCGTGTAACTCCCGATTGAATGATAGAGAAGAAGAACCTTGGAATGATGGGTACGCTGAACTCAAACTGTCTAGAGTCAACACCAGCCTTCACCGAGTATCTCAAGACTCCTTGCTCACTGAAGTACTCGGTGATAATCTTCTTCCAGTACAAGATGTTCTTTGTACTCTCGGATCTCACACCGATCAACTCACAGAAATCCAAAAACTTCAAAGTCTCAGTGTTTGTGACTTGGCGGCGATAGTTCAGTACTGCACTGGCGTTAGCGTTCGCATTCATAGTCATATTGGCACCATTAGTGGTTGCGCCTGGTATAGGAGCTCCTGTTGCTGAAGCCAAGGGTGTGGATGCTGCAGTATTACGGGACAATGCTGGGCGTACAGTTGTACCGTTGATTACTCCACCTGCGGTGATCGGTCTTGGGCCATGCGTTGGTGCCGCTGGGTTCATATGTACTGACTGACCAGGCACAGTGGAGTTCATTGAACTCGCAATTCCGTTGGTGTTCGATGGCACTGCGGATGCTGGAGCAGAGGATGGAGGCTGCGGGACATTCTGTTGTCCTTGCTGGCCGTGGTTTAGATTTTGTTGCTTCAAAGTTGTTGGTTGATTGTTCATGGAAAGCTGCGTCTGGCCTGAGGCTGGTGTGAAATGAGCGTCAGGGAACTGAGACTGGGCCACAGAGGGAGGTTGCTGCTGTTGTGACTGCATATGTTGTTGGTGGTTAGGCTGTTGTGATGGCTAACTCTGAGCTTGGGCTGAGGTCTGTTTGTGTGGCGGTTGTTGGTGCTGCGGAGGACCAGAGTGCTGATGATGCACCGGGTGAGGTTGTTGTTGTGGTGGCTGTGATGGCTGTGGAGGCTGCTGTTGATGAGATTGCATGGTTTGCTGAGGTCTCTGTTGGCCAAATTGAGGACCCATTCCCTGCATCATGAACTGCTGTTGTGGGTGTGGTTGAGGCGGTTGGTGTTGAATCTGCTGTTGTTGCTGCTGCTATTGTTGATGCTACTGCGGTGGGGGTGCCGATCCCTATCCAGGTGCCCCAAGGTGCTACTGTTGTTGATGGTGTAACTGTTGCTGCTGCTGATGTTGATGCTGATTTGGAGGCTGATGCTGATGCTGGATAACTGGTGTCTGCTTCATGTGCTACTGATTCTGAACGCCATGTTGCATGTGCTGCTGCTGTTGCTATTGCTATTGTTGTGGTTGGCGTTGCGGTTGAGGTTGTTGCTGATGCTGATGTTGTTGTGGTTGTTGCTGTTGTTGTTGATGCTGCGGTTGTTGCTGCTGCGGTTGTGGTTGTGGCTGTTGTAAAGGCTGGTGGCCATGAGGTGCTTGTTGATGGGGCATGGCATTGAAGTGCTGCTGCTGCTGGGGTGGTGGCTGTTGCATCCCGTTCACTGGGAAAGTGCCTTGCTGGTTCATCTTCATAGCCGTCATGTTATTCATGGGGTTCATATTGTTCATAGGGTTCATACCACCCATGTTGTTCATCGCATTCGAGTTTGGGTTCATTGATTGCATGTTCTGCATGTTCATGTTCATGCCATTCATCGTGACAGGTTAGGCCAGCAAGCGTGGAGAACTAGAGAAACACTGTTTGACGAACTAGTTGGTCCAGAGAGCCTTGTGACGTCCGTCGGTGAATAGCTCTGCGCTCAGAGTTAACAAGTGAAAGACTTTTGCAAGAGGTCTCAAAGTGACTCTCGCTCTCGAAGATGTGGCTCTGATTGTCCGATACACGTCTCTGGGTGCTTCAACAGTACGAGAAGCTCAAAGTGGTGAGCGTAGAGCAAATTAGATTGAAATGGAGCCGTAGCAGTCAACAAGGGCCAGTGTACTCTTAGCAAAGGTGAGCAAACAGCGTTGGCGTTGGTGAAGCGTGTCTCTCGTTTCCTCGTTGTTGTTTCACTGCTGTTTTACACTGCCTTTGACAGCCGCCGAAAATTGGGCTGGTCCTGCACGAGAAGCAATCTCTTAGATCCGGGTAACGAAAATAAGCGCGAGACCTCGGTTGAACAATTAGGCTCGCAATTTACGAACAGCTAACAATCTGGGGCGCCTGTGGCCTCTACAATTTAATTGCTGTGTTCTGGAAGGGTCGTCAATTTCGTTCATTTGCTTGCAAATGGCTCTGGGACTCTTAGGAGTTGAGTGTCTTTCCTGGAGACCCAGCTGAAGAGAGCCGGGTGGGACAATTGCGGTCTCCGCGGCTTATCGAGCTGGGATCCCTCCTCGTCATCAGCCTTTAACTGTGCAGCGGAGGCTTTACCAGCCCTTCTTTTCAAAAGCTTGTTGATTGTGTCTTGTTTCTCCTCCTCGAGTTTCTTCTCGGATAGGTTCTTTCTCTTTCTGGCAATCTCTGCGCGACGAAGAGCGTTCTCCTCCTCAGTCAGAACTCGTTTCTTCTGGATGGCATTACTGAGCGACAGATAGTTAGAGCCTTCGTCAGCAGCTGGAGCGTCAAACAGTTTGGCTCTTTGGCGTTCCGTCATCTTGGTGACGTCCTGTGTTAGGCCACTCATCTCGTCATCGTCGCTAAGACCTTCGGCGTCCAACGATGGTGTAGGGATTACGTCGTCCTCCTCGTCCTCGTCCTTGAGTGCACTGCTGTGGTGTGATCTCGACTTTTGCTTTGGCTGTTTCTTTTGCGCTCTTTGTAGCTTCATCTCACTCTCTGAGAGCTCTTCACCCTCCTCCAATAAATCCTCATCATCAAAGTCATCAGTATAGCTAACTTTCTGCGCTGCCCTTCTTGATGTACCTGATCTGACTGGTGCCCTCTCCTTCTTGGCTGCAACTTGTTGTTTCAATACAGCTGCTCTTTGTACTCTCTTGGATGCAGTGGGAGGTTTCACATCGACTTCGCCACCTTCGTATTCATCTTCCTCGTCATCAACAATAGTTCTCTTAGCCCTGCTGGATTTCGGGGTATTGGCATTAGCGGCTGGCTTTGTGAATTTCAGTTTGAGACTCAGCTTCTTCGGCTTCGGTGTGTCTTCAGCGTATGGAGTATCCTCGTCGTCGTCATCGTCTATCTTAAACTCGTTGTCAGATGATTCTGGCTGGAAGTCGTCATGGTCGTCGTACTGTTCTTCTTCCTCTTCATCGTCGTCAAAGTCATCCAATTCTTCGTCGTCGTCGAAGTTCTCATTGTGAGAGGCATCAACCTCGCTTAATTCAGAGTCTGACATTTCCTTATGAGCTCTATAGCACTTACACTCGCCCAAAATAGCTGGCCCAAGTGAAGTAGCTGTGTGCCATCATCACCGCTACTTCAAAAACGCGTGTGGTGTCTTGGTGTTTCTGGAGCAATCTTTACACGTGCTTCCAATGGCAGATTTTTTTGCGTCGATCAGAATCCCGACAGCGCCCTTCACCAATTGGCAGACAACAAACAACAACCAGCTCAGCTTCTAAAGGTCTCGGTGCAGTCTTTGCTAACTGGAGTGACTCGTCGATCTCTGACAAATATTAGGCTCATAGAGGGAATTTTCTAGATGGAAACTATCATGAATCTCAAAGAGGAGAACATTGCTCCTTTCGTCATCAAATGCACACGTTGCAGGGTCAAGCGAAAGAACGAGACACCAGCTGAGCTCGACAGATACTCCACTTGTATCAAGTGCAGATCGAAACGTAAGGTTAAGAAGGAGCCGATAGAAGACACAACTCCAGGACTCATCACAGATTACAACACGTTTTTGGAAAAGGTCAGGCTGAACACATCATAGGACATTGACGACCTCAAATTCAGCTCCATCACCTCTCAGGAGGAGTTCCCCCGTCCTGAGCCTGAAGAGGATGTGATCTCGGATGTATACCAGCACTACGCCAGAAGGCTCACCGAGCTGTACATCCACCCACTCTCCGATGCTACGGGGTACAAGTTTGCTGTCCGTGATTACCACAAAGGCGGGCGTAAGACCAAGAAGATCACGTTCATGTTCGTGTGCTCCCAAGACAAGGGCCGTCAACGCAAGTCCAGATCCCAACACGAGAGGAATGTCAGTAACAAGCTGAAAACAGAGATGTGCGGCTCGCGTATCTCGTTGAACTATACACTGGTAACTGGTTCTGTGAAAATTGTCTACTCTCACAAGACACATATCCCATACGGCACTCACAAGCAGCATCTCAACAACACTCTACACCAGGTTCATCCCTCGTCGTCGGAGCTGTCCATACAGGAGAACACACTCTCAACGCAGCTGCCTCCGTTGCAGATTCCTATGCGTTCCAACATTGGAGACTACAACTTAGGCACAGTGGCTCAGTTCAACACGCAAGTTCAGATGTCGCATATGGTTGGTAACAACAACAACAGAATCCCACAGCTTCTAGATAGCACCGGCCGTCCGCTTCTGAAGGAGGACAACAACGGCTCAGCGAACATCTTCAGCACAGAGGCCTACACTGATAAGGAGGTCCAGGTGTTGGCTGCTGCCGTTGCGGGCCAAAGACAGCAGGACGAGCTGAAGGATGGCACCAACGGCAAGGTTATCGCCGTGGAGAACATAGACCGAGAGCTGATTGGACTCAATGAGTAAACTTACATAGCGTGATATACGTGACACCCAAAACACTCGCTGTAACTGCGTGAGTATTCAGCTCCGCTTCAAATCATCGTAGTTTGGTCATGCGGTTGGGCGGAGCTGTTTGATGATATAAAGAGCGCGGCTACCATGGATTGTGTCAGGCGCCCTACTTTGGCCAAACCTCTCTCACAACAACTCCACGCCTAATCACCACTCAGACGAGCGGCAAACACAATCATCGCTACCAGAATGAGCAGCTTCCCAGCTGGCAAAGTACAGCTTCTGTACGTGAAATCCAAGGTGTACGTACACCCCACGCGGAGCTCGTCAGACAACGTGGCGGGCTATCTCTACATCGCCACCGAGCAAGGAGCCGCCAACAAGGAACTGTTGGTAGGTTGGGCGCCAGAAACCCTGATATCTGACAACGAAAAGCCCATATACGACAAGGTGGATCTCGATGGTGCGTACGACAGCGCCTTTGTGAAGAGGCAGACACACGGCGGCTCGTTCAGCTTCCAGCTCACCATTGCAGAGCTCTTTAGCATACAACGCCGCCCACCTTCACTCGGTTGGTGGTACGGGTCGTTGATATTCAACTCAAGGTCGTCAACAGACCACCTACCAATCTTGTTTTTCCACGATGATGAGTGTCCATCCACAATTAAGGAGGAATCGAAGAAAAGCAAGGACTTTGACCCCTTCGGCGAGGGCAATGAACTCTTCTGGGGTGGTATTCAGTTCCTGGATGAGCTCAAAACGTATTGTGACCTGCAGAAATCCACACTGGAACCAAGTACGCTTCTTGTAAATCCAACTCTGGAAGACTTGAATAACTTCTCGCCTACCAACGTTCAGGACAAGAAAGGGGAAAAGAAGAACCCGTTCAATCTTGACAAGTTCCTGAACGATGCGCGTTGGAACATCCTTGATGCCTTCTCCAAAGTGACGAAGTTCACGAGACAACGCGTCAATGCGACCTTGGACGATGCTCCAGAGCAGATCAAAGTTTTGCTCAAGAACCCCGAAGTCCAGAGAGTGAATGATGAGTTTGACTCAGGAAGGGTATTCTTGGCTAAGTGGGCTTTGGGCATTCAAGAAGATGCCTCAAAAAACAGAAAACGCATTGATGCCTCAATGCGAGATAAGCTTTCAAAAGAGCTTGGTCTCGACTTCGACAAGCTGCTACCGGAGGAGATTCAGCACGCTCACGAGCGGAAGAGAGAAGTCACCAAGGCGGCGTGGGACACATTCTTCGATCACGCTGGTAATCTGTGCATCACGGTGCATGAAGTTAAAGACCGCATCTTCCATGGTGGCTTGAATGAAAGTATCAGAGGTGAAGCTTGGCTCTTCTTATTGGGTGTTTACCCATGGGACTCATCCTACGCTGAACGCCATGATCTCAGAATTGTGCTGAAGAAGCAGTATGATGAGATGAAAAAACTGTGGAGACCAAAGCTGAACGTTAGAGAGGATGAGTACTTCCACGACCAGAAGTTCCGTATTGAAAAGGATATTCAAAGAACCGATCGCACCATGGACATCTACAAGAACGATGACAATGGAGGTGACGATCCAGATATGAGAACTTGCTCCTTGGATGGTGGAGAAGATGTATCTTTAATCAAAAACCCACATCTGCGGTGCTTGAGAGAGATTTTGTTAACGTTCAATGAGTACAATGACAAGTTGGGTTATGTTCAAGGTATGACCGACTTGCTGTCCCCCCTATATGTGACTCTCCAGGATGACTCGTTAGCCTTCTGGGCATTTGTTAAATTCATGGACCGTATGGAGCGTAACTTCCTTGCTGACCAACGTGGTATGAAAGACCAGATGTCAACCTTGAACGAGTTGGTACAGTGTATGTTACCAGAGTTGTATATTCACTTGGAGAAGTGTGACTCAAACAACTTATTCTTCTTCTTCAGAATGCTGCTTGTTTGGTTCAAGCGGGAGTTCTCTTGGACCGACTGCCTAAGACTGTGGGAGGTGTTATGGACCGATTTCTACAGCTCACAATTCCACTTGTTTGTGGCGTTAGCCATCATGCAAAAGCACGAAAAGATTGTCATCAATCATTTGACAGCGTTTGATGAGGTCTTGAAGTATTTTAACGACTTGAGCATGACGTATGACCTCAACGACTTACTGACAAGAGCGGAGCTCCTGTTCTTGAAATTCAGGAAGATGGTGGAGATTATGGACAAGGATGAGGGTGAGAAGTCTGCAATCAGTGACCAATTGAGACAGCTTCTTAGTAAAGAGCTGGTTGTTCAGAGAGAAACCGAGCGTCACCAAGGCTAAATTGAAAACATTAGATAGTGATCAATATTAACGTTATGACTATGAATGAATAAATAAAGTGAAAAGTAGAAATCTTTTCACAGATCAGGATCAATCAAGTCACCAAAATCAGGGCCCTCATTGAGGAATGTGACACCCTTGAGCGGTGGTGGCATGTAATCCTCTTTAACTTTCCCGTCTTTGAAGTTTGGTGGGTACTTGTACTCTTTGCCGTAATCGAGCTCCTTCATGAGCGCTGTTGGAGCATTCCTTAAATGCAATGGGATCGTACACTCACCTGACTTTTCCTTGAGAGTTTGCTTGACCCTTCCCCATCCCTTGTAAATCTGTACGCTTTTCGGTGCCCTAGCGAGCTTTACGGCACAATGCACCAGTGCTAAATCTGCCTCTGGTAGTCCCACTTTCATAACGGCATCGTGAGCTGCAACAGCGAAAGGTAAGCAGGAGTCGTCTGCAACGCCGACATCCTCGGATGCGATTCTGATCATCCTACGAGCAATATAAAGAGGATCCTCGCCACCCTGGAGCATCAGTCCGAGGTACCACATGGCTGCGTCAGGGTCATTGCCTCTCACGGACTTGTGGAAGGCAGATATCGTGTCGTAATGAGCCTCGCCAAGCCGGTCATATAGTGAGTGTGTTTTCTGCAAGATCGGTTTGATCATGTCGGATGTCACTTGCTGTTGAGGGTTTTGGAAATGGGCATCCATGAGTTCAAGAATGGTGATGGCGATACGCGAGTCTCCCTGAGCCAGGTGAGCGAGGTAGTCAATTCCATCTTTCGTTATAGTAAGCAGCGGTTTGTTGTGTATCACTTTGCGCATTTTGTTGATGTGCAGAAGTCCCTTATTGAGAATGGTGTAGAGCTCCTTCACCTCTAATTGGTTAAGGGTGAATACCTTACATCTCGACAGCAAAGCGCTATTCAGCTTGAAAGATGGGTTCTCCGTAGTTGCTCCAATGAGAACGACCTCACCCTTCTCAACAAAGGGCAAGAAGAAATCCTATTGGGCCTTGTTGTACCTGTGGATCTCGTCGCAGAACACGATCGTTCTTCTCTTCGTTAGGAACTGCTCCTTGGACGCCGACTCAAACACCTTTCTAAGATCCGAGACACCACTGTGTGCAGCGTTCAACTCAACAAATCTATGGTGAGTTCGCTGTGATATAATTCTGGCAATTGTTGTCTTGCCCACACCTGGAGGCCCCCAGAGAATCATCGATGGCACCTGGTCCGACTCGATGAAGCCACGGAGCAACCCGCCTTCTCCTAGCAGATGCTGCTGACCGACGTACTCCTCCAAGGTTTTGGGACGCAGCCGCTCACTCAACGGCATGTGGATCTGGGTTCTTAGGAGTTTAGCCTCCTCCGCCTTATCCATAACCGGTTTCTTCTTTGGTGTGTCTTGATTCGTCACCGGGGGATCCGGTGTCGATGATGTACCCTTTATCTCCTCAGATTGTGCTGGACTTTCTACCTTTACCCTCTTAGCGTCCGACTTATCCTCATTATCAGACTCATCATCAATGCTTATCACTTCACCCTCGCCCTCTCTTTTGTGCTTTTGTCGCTGGAAGGCGGCCAACACGTTCGGCTGTCTATCTTTCGAGCTCTTTCCCAGACGTTCACAGTCGTCAAGATGGTCGTTGATCTTGCTGAGGGGCAACGACCGACCACAAATCGGACAGTTTACCATCTGATCTTTGTCTAGGTGCAATCCCAGAGCAACCTCAACTGGTTGCTGGGTAGAACAAAGCCCAATGCGCCTGATAGCGGAGTGCCCTTCTCAAGACGCGTACAGGCTCTGTTTTCGCGTTAGGGCACGCGCGTATGTGTCGCCACGGCAACGCGATGTCTACGGTGGCGAATCCCACATTTATCTTCCATTAGGATGACCTGAATATCTTAGATGTATGCAGCACACTCCACCTGGACCAAATGTTCTGAGGTGCCAGCGTCACTCAAAACGAGCGCCGACAATTGCCCACCCTTAACGCAGGCAGAGTCCAACCCCTTGGTGTACTTCTGAAGGTTCAATCCCTACCTGGCAGCATGACCGTAGTAGACAACACTTCTGTTCTTTCTGCGCGTCTGTTTCATCTCCTTGTTGAAGTCCTCGTACCACTCTCTCTCCATGGCAAGCTGTTCGTTGATGCTCTGGTCAGTGACGCTGTGGTTGGATGACAAACCAACGTGCATGGCGTAGCCTCTTCCGTTCTTTACGGGACCGATGTCCATCACAAGGGGCAGCGAAGAGATGTAGTCAATGTGCTCAGGGGTCAAGTGTCTTGCAAGCCGCGTCTCTGGGTCCGTTCTGATGTTCCCCGGTCTGTCAAGGGTGTACTTCTCGCCGTCATCAAACGTCACAGGTTTAGAGTTTTGGTACTTGGCCAAGATCTGTATTTCATGGTTGCCAAGCACCGCAGTGAAGTTGTTTGCAATGGCGTAGTTGAGCACTTCGAAGGACTTCGGGCCCTTGGAGATGAAGTCGCCAAGTAGTAGAACTTGGTCTGACTCTGGTGCGTAGTTGGCTTCTCGCAATAACGACATGAGCTCGTCATAACACCCATGGACATCACCGATCAATATGAGTCTGTCGTACCCGGTGGTGTGTCGCTCGTCCAAAGTGGAGAACTTTACAAGCTCATCAAACCTAACGTAGTCGGGTACGCTGTTCAAAGGCATGATGATGAAGAGATAGAGCATGGGAATGCACAGGAGAATGGAGCCCACAGTCAGCCAACGGGAACGCGGCTCTGGGTCGATTTCTTCGTAGTCCTCGTAATCCATAACGCTAATGGTAAAAGGCTCTGTGTGTCAACTATGGCTTGTGGTGGTAGAGAGGGCACTAAATGCCTTCAACCTGGGTGAAGCGGGTGTCAAGGGCTCATTTAAAAGGTGATGAGCCTCGTTATTGTGTACATCTCCGTATGGCGGGGCACGACTATCGGTGATTATGTAATCAATATTAACGCACGTGCGCCGTTTATAAAAATTGTGATTATTGACCAAATCGGGAAGCTACTACAAATGGAAGTTTATTACCACAGCGAGTCTACAGGTGCTTAATGGCACTTGGCCCTGATCACATGATGTTGAGTTCATCCATTTGGTAGCTTTATAGATCACTCGTCGAGATTATCCAGCTCAAAGTCCTCCGAGGCTGTCTCAGCGCTGGAGCCACCTCTTTCAATGTCTCCTCCAAGTCTGTGGTAGTCAGAGAGCTCAATGTTCCCAATCCCCACCAGTTTCATGTACAATTCAAGCAAGAGAAGAATCCATAGGTAAATGAGGAATGCCGCACCTGACACAACCATGATGTATGAACTGTGGTCAGCTTTGAGTCTCAAGACAAGGTTGAGCTGCTCCTCGGTAGCACCCATGAACAAGAGACCGGACTCGATCAAGCAAAATGGGGGCAAGTACTGGAATGACATGATTCTGCCTCTCTCAAAGCGTTCATCCTTCAATAGGAACGAAATCTCAATGATTCTCAAAACACCTCCAAGCATCAACACGAGTCCGAACATGTAATGCACCTTGGTACTGATCTGCAACTTTTGGACGTGCTCAGACATGGACCAGCCTGTGTAGATGAGCAACAACGATGGAACAAAAGTTCTTCTTCCACCTCTTGCTAGATAGATTCCCAAAAGACCACCACACCACCAAATGATTCCCATGGCGGTATGTTGATAATCACCGTGTCCCCATCCTTCTTCACCCCAACGATGCTCTGTGAATGTGTTGACAATACCCCAAAGAGTCATAACCAACGAGTCGTAAAAGTCCTGTGATTGACCACCTGTTCTCTCTCTGAAGAAGGGAAGCACCAGAATGATGGCATACACGACACCATAGATAATGAAGGCAGAGCCCATGATCCCGTGAGCCAAGCACTGGCCCGTGTGCTTACCACGGCAGAATCCAAACATGGCCACCGGAGCCAAGCACACCTTGACCCACCCTGTGATCGAGCACATAACACTGAGTATTCTGTGGATGATGCGGATAGACTTCTCGCTCAATTGGCCAATTGCACCGAGCTTCTTCTCATTGTTGAAAAACTTGGAACCGGAATGAACGAGACCAAAGAAGAGATTAACACCAGAGAGCATCAGCAAAAACCAAGCTGTGCCTCTCGACGTTCTGTCCTCGTGTCCCTCGCCGTCAGGGAACCTCATAATCAAAGCCTCGACTGCCGCGTAAGCTGTTGCAGCCATCTGAAGCACGACACCGGCATGCAATCTCTCGGCAAACACTAACACGGTGGATATCGAAGGTACGATGAGCAATGCGCACACAGAGAAGATCCAGTGGAAGGATTTTGAGACACCATGTGTGATTTGTGGACGTGGATACATCTCCTCATCGTCACCCTCCATCACCATTCCCTCCATCGCTGTGACCAGCAAAGGAAGCACGAGAAGCCACGCAACGCGTTTTAGATTTGAAGACGTGACTGTGAACTTCACCATCGGTAGTACTTTGAGTCCGTATTCGGCGTGTAGTGTTGTATTTCCCTTGTTGCAATGTCAGTTGCTCCGAAGAATCAAGTACCTGGGTGGAAAATTTGGGGTGTCTCCTCGGCAGACTACAGCGCTGTTCCCGCTTTTTTAGCCTGCTGTGGGCCCACGCGGCTCACGGCTGATGTGCCAAACTGGCTATTGCGGGAGAGACGTGCGCCTCGACGTGATCTTTGACAGACAGTGATCTTATTGTTATGATGAAGTTGATTCTATGACGTCCTTAAGTACTGTGGGATGAGCCAGGTCTATGTACCCCATATTTTGCTCAAGTCATTTAGGGGAGGCACGGGGACTCGCGCTAGTTGTAGTCCAATATTTGCTCACTATCCAGACCCCAGCCCAAGCGACATATAGTCTCAGACCACAGGGGGACATATAGGCGTGAGGTCTGAAGTATTGAAGGACGCTTGCTGGGATCTGGTATACACCATATGCATTCGATAAAGGGAGATTATCCCGTCTTGGCGTGCCCACATTACATGGCTCACGAAGTCATATTGCAGCGATTGTCTCCTAGAGGGTATAAACTGTAGATCATATTGTTGAGACACGTAAGTCTTCTGTCTAAGTCTTGCCACGGTGAATTGGCCACATTGTGACTGCCGTATATATAACTTAAACATTTATGGAAAACTATGTGCTATCGCTCACGGAACGATGTTGTTCAAAAGTTGTTCTTCCAGTTCACTCTCTAGCTCATAGCTAACTGTTCTTCCAACAAGCATGATTACAGTTCCCACAACAATTCCTATGAATAATGACACCACAAATATCCCAACGTACTTGAAGACGTTGATTCTCCAGCTGACCATCACCAATATAACGAATGATGTCAGTGTGATGGAAGCCACTACGAGAAAAACCTCGACGCCCATGGTGAACTCATGTGACATGAATAGCATAGCACGAACCAAAACATTGCCTTCTAGCACACCGGTGAATGATGCCACCAGATCCGATGCTCCGCGGACCTCTTGGGACAAAAGACCAACAGAGCTGTCCATCTGAGCCAGAGAATCATTGATTCTCTCAGCTGTTAGCGATGTGGACTTCAAGCTGGAGTGAAGATGGGTGGTGAGATCGTAGCTGTCCTGTGTCAGCATCTGGAGCTCAATAAGGCGCTTCTCGGAAATATCAAGGGACTCACCCATGATCTGGCCTCTCAACTCCAAGTCGTTGATGAAAGATTGCTTTAAAGACTCGAGCTCAAGCGACATCTGGTCGCCAACAGACTGGAAAAGCGTCATGATGTTAATTTCAAGTGCCTCATTTTGCGATTTTGCTACCTCGGTAATCTCCACGCTCATTTGGGAAAGTTTTTTCATTTGATCAGTCACTGATCTCCACATCTTTTTCATTTCCTCTTGGTTTTCCTGCGATTCTTTCGTGATCTCCTTGATGAACAAATGCAACATCTCGAATGAGCTTGTGGTCTCCCCCTTAAATTTCTCAGACATATCCACATATCCCCGCAGCACCTCCATCACCTTTTCATAGTGTTCGGTGACTCCAATAAACATATCCCATATTTCATCTTTCTCGTAATTTAACGACTCCTGTAAGCATATGTCTCCAATGCTTTGAAAGTAGCCACTATATGTTGTCCACCACTGGCTCCTCTCCTCCAAAGCCAGTATACATCCCTGGTAATCAACACTGTCACTCCCAAAGAGGAATCCAGATCGAGCTTCACATTCTCTTGGATATTTCACTCCAGAAACTTCAAACTCACAAACAGAAAGCTTGGCTGCAGTGGTTGATCTCAGATTTGGAGCAAGATCGTTTATAGAGTTCTTCAGGCACTAAGGAAGGATCGGGTCAAGAGCAGCTCGAACACAAGAAGTGTCCAGTTCCGGTTTACTGCGAAAGAAGATCACCTCCCGATGCTGGTTTGACAAGTTGCTGAGCTTTGAGATTACGTCACTGATAGTGTACTCTGGTGGCGGGGCGCTTTCAGAACCCCAACCGGCGTTTGTGATGTGCGCCAGGTTAATAAGGCTTATTAACAGGGTGAAGATAGCCATTACAACAGACACTGATGGTTTTTGAGAGACATTGTTCACTGGTCACTTCGCTAGCGGGGTGTATGAGCGTGAGCGGGACTCGCAGCATTATGTATTCCCTTCGTCGTCCGTGGCGTTGCGGTCTCTCGTCTGTTTCATCTAAGTGACATATCACACCCCGCGATAGATCACAGCATTCGGCATATGACTACTCAACACGTAGAACGAGAGGCTACACTGTTTTTTTCAATAAATCAATGAAGTCGTAACAGTTATTTTTTTCTATGTACCATGAATCGTTATTCAATAATGGGTCATTTAGAAGACGTCACCGTGGGCGAACATGGCGTCGGCAACCTTAACGAAACCGGCCAAGTTGGCACCCATGACAAGGGATGGCAAAGCCTCCTTGTTGGACTCCTTGGAGTACTCAGTGGCGTACTTGATGGACTGGTTGAACAAGGCAATCATTCTCTGGTGCAACTCCTCGTCGACCTTCTCAGCGGTCCACTGCATTCTCTGGGAGTTCTGAGCCATCTCAAGAGCAGAGACAAGGACACCACCAGCGTTGGAAGCCTTACCTGGACCGTACCAGACGGCTGGGGCAGAGGCAGAGGAGGTGGTGACACGCTCACCCTCGAAGACGTCAATAGCGTCCTGAGTAGAACCCATGTTGGAACCCTCAGCAACGTACTTACAGCCAGCAGCAACAAGGGCCTTAGCCTCGTCACCGGAAACCTCGTTCTGGGTAGCACATGGAAGAGCAACGTCAACCTGACCAACAAGGGTCCATGGTCTAGCACCGTCAACGTACTTAACGGAACCCTCGGAGAAGGAAGAAGCCTCACCAATGATCTCGGAGAGAGACTTGAAGGCAATCTTGGCAGCCTGGATGTCGAAGACCTGCTCCTTGGTGATACCAGTCTCGGAGATGATGGCACCCTTGGAGTCGGAGAGAGAGACAACGGTACCACCGAGCTCGATGACCTTCAAGGCAGCGTACTGGGCAACGTTACCGGAACCGGAGATAGCAACTCTCTTACCAGTGAAGTCCTCCTTACCCTGAGTAGCGTACTTGATCATCTGCTCAGTGTAGTAGACCAAACCGTAACCGGTAGCCTCTGATCTGATCAAAGAACCACCCCAGGTCAAACCCTTACCGGTGAGGACACCCTCCCAAGAGTTTCTGATGGCCTTGTAGGCACCGAAGAGGTAACCAATCTCACGACCACCGACGTTGATGTCACCAGCTGGGACATCGGTGTCCTGGCCAATGTGTCTGGACAACTCTCTCATGAAGGAGACACAGAACTTTCTGATCTCATTGTTGGATCTGCCCTTTGGGTTGAAGTCGGAACCACCCTTACCACCACCGATTGGGAGACCGGTAAGAGCGTTCTTGAAGATCTGCTCGAAACCGAGGAACTTGAGGATAGACAAGTTAACGGTTGGGTGGAAACGGAGACCACCCTTGTATGGGCCGAGGGCGGAGTTGAACTGAACTCTGTAACCTCTGTTAACCTCGAGCTCACCCTTGTCGTTCTCCCAGACAACTCTGAACTGGATGATTCTCTCTGGAATCTGGATGACAGGAAGAACCTTGGTGTACTTTGGCTCCTTCTCGAAGAGAGAGGAGGCCTTAAGGGTGGAGTAGACCTCGTTAAGGGCCTGTTCGAATTCTGGCTCGGATGGCTGGACCATTGTGTATGTGTTGTATGTGTTTGATGGAGAGAGAGAAGAAGGGGGAAGGCTAGGTCACCTAGGTTGAAAAGTTCAGGCTGAAGACACCCGAAGGCTTTTATATCCCTCCTCCGCTCCCGGAGCGTTCGAGAGCTGTGGGCGTGCGATGGCCGGTTTTACAACCAACCTCGATCTATGATTGGCCGCAGATTAGCGGATGGGGAGAGTCAGCACATTACGCCGGTGTGGCCCTTCCCGATTTCTTACCCACAGTACATGTGGCCTCACGTTTGTATGGACACCCCACAGCACAGGAGGCTTCCATGACGCCATACTACGGGGTACTCTGTTTCCAAGTATGCCATTGAACCGTTGGTGTTCACCACCACCTTCATTAACTACAATGTGTTATGAAATTTTGGAGGTCCGCAGCCTATTGATCGTGCTGTTCAGCCTCGCGCCCCCAACCCCACAATTCCGTGAAGCTAATTGGTGGATCGACCTCCCAACTTTGGATGCTCAAACTCGCTCTTCTATGGCATTCCATCGGATTCCTTTAAAATTATTCCCGTTGCCGGCTGATTGAGTGCTAAAGAATGACCTCTGGCGTACGCGAAGTCGACGTGGCTTAACGCCTATCCGCTATCTCGGAGAAGCAGACCGCGGAACCCCGTTGGGGCTTCCTTGAGCTAATCGGGCATCAATGACAATCGCTGGAATAGTCACTGGTTCTTTCTTTATGGATTATTGTTTTACATAGCTATCACAATGTTCTCTGTCTCGATGCGATACCTGTGTGTATGATAAGACACTAAATGGCTGTCGGAGTTCTCCGCCTCGTAGAAGCCCGGCCCCCACGACGGGAAATGGTGCTAGGGGCCGGATACGCGTTAATGATCGGGGTGAAAGTTCGTCGACGAACGGTAAATTGGGTGTCACTTCCAATCATGTAGTCATGAGAGTCATCTTGGGCACTCATAGATAAGAAAAGTTACTATCTTTCGATAGAATGTCTGCCATGACGTACTTCCCGACACAATAGAAATGTGCATGCGATTGGCGGTACTATGGATTACGAACGGCCCTTGTTCTAGCACATGGATCTGTCGTGAGTTGCCCTTTGTTCTATCCTGAGCACTTCTCTCACTGCTCATTGCTCGCTCGACGGTTTTAACTAGCTCCGACCTCTCCATGACCTAAAACCGGATTTAGCTCGATGGGGCAAAACGATCCCTTATCTGATGGCGCTCGGCCGATGCTGGGTTCTGTAAACCAGGGCATGGAGCGCTCCCTTCGTCTAAGGAACAAGCACCCTTCGCGATAAATTTATCCCAATCATAGTATACTTGAAAGTGTCTTTCACAAGTTCTTGGAATACGTTCCTACAACATACTAGGAGTCTCATGAGGTTTACACTTCCCCGGCTTCCACCGGGATAAACACGGCGCTTCCGCAAACGGGTAATTCCGAAGTGGCCGCATCAAAAAGAAATTATCCCGATTTCTTCGGAAGTATGCATCCGCAATCGGCTGGCCACAAAGCAGTGTATAAAACATGTTCGCGGAACTACCGCCCTCGGAAGATGATCAGCTAGTCGGATCTCCCACTAAAATGGATCCACGAGACCACTATACTCTAGGAACATCACAACCAGCACTAACTCGTTTAATCCCACAAGTTCAATTGGCATCTCCTGTGTTCTGCACAAATGACACTCACCTAGCGGGAAAGAACCAGCAATAAAATATCGTGGTCTCGCAATGGCTTCATCGCCTACGCCGATCTAACAGAAACCACAAACCTTGCCATCACCAAGTTCGAATCAATACAGGGCGCTTCGTGGCGGTTGGCTCCCAAAACGACCTACACGGTTACACCGCCATCAAGAACACAGATACGTCCACTGTAGAACGTTTATTGGTCCCCCTCCGGAAACGATCTAGCCGTCATTGATGAAGTTGGCTGCGTGACAATCATCGGAACTGGGCTGACAAGGATAGGCACCCAGCATCATCTCTCGTGTTTCGAGGACATCGACGTTTTGTACCAAGATGACTTACCAAAGTGTGAAGGCTCGGAGTCCACACTGAGAAGTGTTGCTTTCAAGTGGCTCAACTTGGATAAACCTATCATTGTCAACAACCCAGCTGTAATCACTGGTGGCAAGCCGACGTACACGGTGCATCAGTACAAGAGTTACGGATGTCTACATCCAATGCAAGGCAAGAACGGGTGTTTTGTGGTGAGGCGGAACGGAAGTGTGAACTTGTATTACCAGAATGCAGGGACCTCGGTGGAGTTCCGGAAGACGGAAGTTGCACTGGAGGATGAGCGACTTTGGCTAGACCAGGCTAGTATTGGATACATGAGGGATGGAGCTGTCGTCATTGCACTACACAATATCATGGATGACTCACTGAGGGTGTATAAACTCACGATTGATTGGGATGTCTCCCAACAAACAAGATTGCAGCCAAACATCAAAGTGGAGAGAGTCGTCCGCGACAAACTCGATAAGATTGGGTCTAATGGACAAGTGTTGAAGCTGGATAGAGTCAAGCTCATTTCGCCTAACTTTTCACTTGAGACTCAACTGGACATACTATTAACATTCACAGAAACCATTCCTAACGGAAAGACGTTATTACAGAAGTACCAAATATCATCAGAGTTCAAAAATCTGAAGTTCAAGTCCGATGCGGGCTCCGTCGAGGGCTATCCGAAGCTAGTACTCATTGGTGAAGATACCATCGATGGAGACATATTGGATATCAAACTGAGTAACTACGACTATATCATTGTCATCATCACAATTGATGGCCAAATACAGCTTAGGGATCGTCGCTCACTGGCGCCTCATCACTCAAACTCCTCAGTTACTTCTCTCCTGGATGTTGGCTACAAATTCGCTCCTCCATCAGGAAAAGTGGACTCAGTATGCGTATCACATGCTCTGTGTGGCTATGTCAGTCTCTCAAACTCAATTTTGAGGTTTCATCCAGTAACTAGGATGAATCAGTCGTGGCAGCCGCGTGATCTTGACCTCTATGCTATTGGGTTTGCAGCGCCTTTTGCCACATTCAGTTTCACTCATGCAGCAGTGGATGAACTCATCGCAGTCACTCAATCCGAGCTTCTCGGCATGACTGAATCCTCAAGGGAGGAGCTGGTGATCAAGATTTTGAAGGAGACGCACACTGCCATGGGGTTCTCGCTGGATTATCCAAAGGATCAGATCGACAAACTTTTGATGGCTCCTCCTCTTCAACGTGTGATGCTCTTATAGTACTCTTTGGGTAAGCTACTCAAGACATCAGAGGGCACGGTAATTGCTCTTGGTATGCTGAACTTGAGATTAGTTGCCTTCAGTATCATGTTGACGCTAAGAACGTTTTTCCATCTGCAGCAACGTATTGCCAAGAAGGGCAACCACGAGAGCATAAACGATGCCATCTATAGAGCAGAATCACTTACAAGCACTTTGGGCTCTGTCAACTGGTTCATGGAGTTCTTGATATACTGTACACAAGAATTGATCAAGCTCAATGTTGACAAGTCGCACAAGTCCGTTATGATGTCACTCTTCCTTGGTAAGATCCCAAGAGCTCTGATATTATACTGTATTGCTGGAACCAAGAGAATTGAAGGCTTTTTGACGAAAGTGGATGAGCAGTACCGTGTTAATCATCAACATCCTCTGAACAGCGAGCTCCTTAGCAAAGGCATTGATAAGTTCAGACTACTCACAAAGGCTGTAAATTTTGAGGAGTTTGAGAAGTTGCTCATGCAAGTTGATGGGCTTGTCGTTCAGCAAAGTAAGACATCGGCTTTGGAGGCTGAACAGTCACTGGTGTTCAAGAACAAGATCCCAGAAAGCTATGTTGCACATGCCAGTGCGCTGGTACAAAAGTTTGCCACCTCGATTGAGAACCTCCCAATGACAGATTTGTTTCTGCATAATACGGACTGGCTCCAGCTGGGTATCAAGAATAATACCCTTCCAAGTTCAGTGCTACTTGAAACTGATGCTCCTGTGCCGTTCAGACTAAACCTCAATTCTAAAATTATTGATGGTGTTACTAAGACCTACATCACCAACAAGGAGAAGCTCAAGAAGTGTGTTAGATGTGACTTTGTTCGTGGAGAATCTGATCACGACGCCTTTTACATCATGGGTAAAGGAGCCAGTGGTAACAGTACCAATTGGCCAATTGCATTCAGTCGGAACTGTGTGTGTGGCTGTCCTTGGGTTTACCTCCGTGCGGAGGAATGTACTGTTTGAGGCATTTTCATCCTCATTCCAATATCCTGGCTATGTGTAGTTGGGTCACTCAGCATAATAATAAATTGGGTTTGTTTAAACTTGAAAATGTAAACAGAGCCTCGGACCACTTCTCATCTCTCAACGTACGACTTTCTGGTAACTGTGGGGGTGCGTATATGCGCCAGGCGTAGTATCATGTACGAGCAGGCTAAAAACTTTTTCGTCCCCCAAGATCGTACGAGAATGGTTAAGGGTGATTCGAAGCCGCTTGATGATGGGGATATGGCCTTTGTTGAGCTCAGAATGACTCCTGTGGTCGCGTAAATAGAGTTGATTAGTTGCATGGAGATTAGCGTTGCGTAATCTTTGTACTCTCCCAGCATCCCTGGCTAGCAGGAGATAGCATCAGGTGGCCTGTGGGGACATCAAGGAAAGTGGGCGAGCGCAGAGACAGGGGGACCAAACTGGCCGTGATGATGTCAGAGACTCAGCACCATGAAGCACAAAGTGCGTCTCATTACAGCAGTACTTTTCCGCTCAGGTCCCGGGTTTCTATTTTTGCCCGTCCTACTTTTCCGAACTGAAGGTGCCTGTGCAATATAGGCAGTGTTGTGCCTTGGAATGTTCCTCGGTTGTAGTACGCTAAGCCGGAATGCTGGGGATGTGTCACCGCACGTACAGCTGAGATCTTCGTCCTGGCATATAAAGTGGATATAAACGGAGAGGTAGGTAGTGGTCTCTGGTTGCTTGCTCAGCGTTACAAACGCGGAAGGGTGTTTCGCTGTCATCCTGGTTACACGAAGAGGCCTCAGGCAGCAGTTGGGTCCCGGGATCTTTACGGTCTCATGCCTAGCGACGCGTGTAATTTGTTTCCCGAAGCGGTAAAGAATTAGATTCAGGTTTCGCGTATTCCGCGTAAGGCGCGCTCTCATTGGTCAACACCGCACATGGCTTCGTTGTAGGTGGTGTGCATGAGCTGTGCGGACTGGCACGTTGATGCACCTGAGTATGCGAAGATTGATGAGCTTTTCCCCCGCGATGTGGACAGTTCGCAGAACTTTGGTTCTCGTCCGTTGGCTGTGTGGGTTCATGAGCTCTGAGGAGGTTGGCCGATGCTATCGCCCCACATGGCCGACATGGTCGTATGGAGAGTGTGTGCCATATGACCCCCTGTGAAGTGTTGCGCCAAATGTAGACTAGCATCTATATAACGATGAGACCGTTAGCCTGGTCTGGTGTTAAACGGTGTGCAGGCATCGTTTGCACATCGCTCTCTCTCTCTCTTGATATGTCAGTGATGTGATGGTCCCGGTCCGAAGTCAAAGCTTACAAGACACCCCTGCTGACCGGGCCAGGCCGCGCACACTCGTTATGCACCACCGCAGAAGTGCGAGGTAATCTCACTCAAAACCGCCACTTTCCATACAACAAGGATATATATAAATCGGCGACCCTCCGCCCCTGCTGTAGATCCCAGTGCCTTTCACCATGATCTTCTCTGATCCTGAGATTTCGGCCCGATATCCCTCACACATCCACCATGACAACCATCGCATCATCATCACATCACTCCTTTTACCAGCCTCACTCGCTGCAGAGAACGACTACTCAGCAAACTCAGCAGACCGAGCACACTCTACAATCGCTCAGTTCTGACGTGCAGTATGTCGATTCCACAGAGGTCAAGCTCGTGCTCAACTTCACGCCCAAGGAGATCCAGCTAGTGCGCACAACATGGAAGGAGATGATCTCTGACGATCTTGCGAAGGAGTCCTCCTCCGGTGCTGGGCACTCGTCCATTGCGTCATCGCTCTTCTGCATCCAGTTCTACTCCAACTTACTCGCCATGGAGCCTGAACTGGAGAAGATGTTCCCTTCAATCAAACACTAGGCAGTTTCCTTCTCCGGTGTCTTGGCCACAGCGATCCACAACCTCGAAACACTACACACTCTGGACGACTACTTGAACAACTTGGGGAAGCGTCACGCTCGTATCCTCGGTATCGATCCACCACACTTTGAGCTCATGGGTGTCGCCCTACTCAAGACTTTCCAGGACAGATTCGGTGTCAACTTCTCCCTCGAATTGGAGCGCTGTTGGGCCAGACTGTACACCTACTTGGCAAACTCGATCTTACAGTTTGGTATAGATCCTGTGCTGAAGGTGGACAAGCTCAACTCGGATCTTCACTCCTTGGACCGCACATCGACCAATCAGGCAAGTCTGTTCGACCAGCAGTCTATCTCCACTACAGCCAGTGTGGCTCCGCAGGCTGTGCCGCAGCAATATCAACAGGAGCAGTTTGTTACAAAGCCTATCTCGAGATCTCCAGTGATGCAGAGCACCATGGCCCAGGCGAAGGCCAAGGAGCCTGTGAAGATGGGAAAGAGAATTACAGCAAAGGCTATGAATGCTAAGGATGACAAGGACTGTGTCATTATGTGATTGTTTCGAAAAGATCGGTTACTGGATTGTAGGTGTGTTCTTTTCGCTTTAGGTTTCTTCACTTCTTGCTACATCGGCTATTGTACACGGTTTTATTTAATGCATATCTAATTTTAGGCCCCGGTGGCCACTTGGAAACTTTGAGTAGAATTGTGGTTGTAAGGTGCTGATATACGTATGTCGTACGTTTACGCACATGCGATGTTGAAATCGATCTCTTTTAACCGCGGTACATCTTAACGTTGAGGAGGGGAGGCCCGAAGTGCAAAATGAGCATACAATATCATTGATTGTCAAATGTGATGAATTATTTATTACACTTACGTTCTTTGTAATCTATCGTCTCCACTCCCTAAATCAGCGTCGTCTTCGTCATCAGTGTTAATTTCGAAACTGTCATCTCTTCTTTGACGTCTCTCACCACTCAGCCTAGCGTCTCCCACATTGCTTAACTGGTTCTCCAACTCAAACTCAGAGTCGATATCTGTATCTGTATCATCTGGACGAATGATGTCAAACTCGTACTGCTCACGTCTGGAACGGCCCTGTGATGGGTTGACAAACTTGTTGTAAAGAATAAGAGCAACAAATCCAATGATAACAAGGATGAAGAAGTACTCAGCGTAGTGGTTATCTGTCAAAAGGTGTTTACCCTTGTTTTCGTCGTGTGAGTGGTCATGACCGTCTCCCTCGTAGTGTTCTTGTGTGGTTGTTGATGTTGATGACGTACTGGTGGCCTGCTCACTAGCTGTTGACGAAGGCGCTAACGTCACGGTGGATCTAGAGGAAGACAATGATGAGGATGACGATAGCTCAACACTTGAAGATGCTATAATATCAATGTTCTTGGATTCGTCCTCTTGAACGTCTCGCTTCTGACCGAAGAAAGTGAGTTTGAAGTTCTTCAAATTGACCTTGTTCTGGGCATCCAAATTCTGAACTCTCAATTTCCACTTTCCAGAAGGGGATTCGTCACCCCAATGGGCAACCGACATGAAATTCCAGTTCTTGAAACCTTCATCAGACTTATCTAGACGTCTGCGAGCACCCAAGTTGGATGTGACTCCGCTTGGAGAGGTAATGTCGATAATAACTTCGCCACGAATGCTTGTATCCATGTTGAGCGTGACGACGATGTGTTCCAAATTCTTGAAATCAGTGAACAGTTCAGCGTCAACATCAAACTCGTGTGTGTAGTCCTTAGCAACACCGGTGTTAGGTTGCACAACAGGTGTTGTTGCGTTGACTTGCTCATTGACGTTGTCCCATTTCTGTGCAAGATCAACAATCTTACCGGCATCCAGCTTACCGAAACCATACTTGTGGGAGTACTTCTTCCCCACTGCTGTGTCCTGATAACTTCCATCGCTCTCATTGATGGTGTCTGAGGCCTCCACTGTCAGGTATTGAACATCTCTCCATGTGAGATTTGGGTTGGCTTGTAATACCAACGTGTAGACACCAGCTGCCAATGGTGCAGCGGCAGATGTACCACCATGGTTATCGGTACACCCTCCGTGGATGTCGGTGGAATGGATGTGCTCACCTGATCCGGATGAGTATGTCACCACAAGCACAGCAGAACAGGACTCCGCGTAAGGTGGATGAATACCCTTGTGATCAATGGCACCCACTGTGATAGAATAGATGCTGTTTGTGTAACCATCGAAATTACAATTGTCGCCATGAGCAGCACCATTTCCAGATGCAAACACGTACACTGCACCTTTGCCGTCTCTTCCCTCAGTGACACCTCTGCGAATGGCCTTCTTCACCAAGAGGTCTGGTGCCTGCATGGTTCTCCCATCGTCATTAGGCCCCCAGGAGCAGGAATACACGTCATTTGTATCCAGCCCGTACACCATGGCTGCAGCCTCGTCCTCAGTGGTAATTTCTCCTGAAAGGATACGAATACCGGCAACCTGTGCCTCAAAGGCGACACCCACACCGCACACGTCATTCTTCACTGCGGCAATCTCACCGGCACAACGAGTTCCATGGTAATCATCGCTCAGCGTTGGCTTAGGTAAGTTCTGGTTAGCGTTAAAATCCCAAGAGCCCTTGGAGTTGAAGTTGTCCTTCAAATCAGCACTCTCGTAGTCCAGCCCATCATCGATGATGGCGGCAACGATACCGCGTCCAGTGATGTTCTGGGCCCACACCCCTGTGACGTTGAGATCATGTCCTGGGTAAGGTCCATTCACCAGGTGCCATTGCGTACTGAACTCCGGGTCGTTGATGGCAAATCTGTCACGGGCCTCGTTGACAATCTCCATGGATGAATCCATAGGTGGATCTTTTGGTGAAGCATGAGCTTGCGCATGCGCGTGTGGGCGAGGGATGGCAGCTCTTTTGTAGATTCTCTTCGGTGGGAGCTTGTGTATCGTACGGATGCCTGAGCCAAAGAAGCCTCTCTTTGCCAGACGTGAGTCGTGGTCCTCATTAGATGTGTCAATGGCGATCACTGAAGGGTCTGAGACATCAACGAGCTCCTCAACGCCGCCGTGAGCTTTCAGTTGTGAAAACACGTAGTGGCCTGGGTTTCCACGAGCTGGGTGTTCATATGTCCACTCAGGGAACGCCTCAGTTATCTGTTGGATGGAGGCGCCGTTATCCAGCTCCACTGCAAAGTAGTCTCTTGCAACGTGGTCCTTCGGCGGCACAGCGAATGCACTAGCGAGTCCCGTGAGGGAAAGCGCCAGGGCGGTTAGTGTAGCAAGTGAAAGCCTCATCTCGTTGAAGCCTTCAGTGCAAATTTACTGATATTTGGTGGGTATCTTGCTATCGAAATCACCTCTACTAAAAGTCATCGGGTCTGGTCTGGGAATCTCAGCTGTGCTCTCTTTGTTTTCTTTTGCTCGGGCGCCACACATCACCGAGAGGGAAAATGATGCTTATGTAAGCCACAGTTGAGTGCCTAATGCGGTAAGTTTTTGTACTGTTTGAAACGTTTTATGAGGATTGAGTTGAATTTTGAGGTGCACTTGTTGGATGTGGACGTGTGGATATGGAGCCTCATATTCCAACGCGTGTAGTCAATAAATGTCTCTCAGTTGCTAAGGGAGACAAGTGCTACGCTGTGCCCTCCACTTACGTCAGCATAGCGTCCTAAAGAGATATTATCAGTTTAGCTCGAACAGTCGTCATTGACATTGATAATCATTGACATTGATAACACGACTATCTCGAAGAACAAGTCTTCAAAAGCCACAGGATTATTATCTGTGGATAAGCAGCATGTGCAATTTCAATTGGGCGTATAGGGGTCTGAACTTTTTCACCAAATGTCTCAAAGCCAGATCATAAGCCTCGTAACTGAGACCTCAAGTGAGAACTGTGACTCGGTATGCTGACTCCATCAATCGTTATCATTGGTGGGAATTATGCAGCCAACTTCTCCGTCTCAGAAATCGGTTGATTGAGCCCGAGAGTCATTTAGATCTGCCCGTTGAAACTGAGGGCTAAGGCTGGGGCATAAATCTCTCAAGGCCCCCTCAAAACCCCATCGACGTCGGGGTCATCGAAAGCCTGGTGGATGACTTCGACTGCTCTCACCTTATCAGCTGCACCTGCAAGTAGCTCAATTTCTCACGTCAGCAGCTTCTCTCAGTTGGCCGTATCAGCTGATTTAGCAGCCTATTACAAAGGCGTACTCGACAACACTCTTGGCGTTTTTGCTCTCCAAGCTACATAGACCCGAGGAACTCACCTACAATATGCACGCTTCAGCAGCAGTCACTGATAAAATACGCAAAACAGAGTCAGGTTTCTGGCCATCAGTCTTGTATAAATACCTTGCGTGTCTCGCAGACCTCTGCTAGTATAAAGACTGGAGTTTCCTCCCCATATCCTGTTGCCTCCACATCAAGAGCTGCTATAGCTGACAGGTCATCGCACATCTTGTCACTTTCGCAATGTCATCAGGCGATTAGGATCTAATCAAATCAGAACTAACCACATCTGTGGTTTCCTCTAACAACAAAGAGGACCCAGAAAAGCACGTTATCACCACTATCATTTCACCATCTGGGAACCCGGTCCAGATCACTGACGATGTCGACATTGCGATGAAGCTAGCCAAGGCCACCGGTGACGTGGTTGCCACCCCCGAGGAAGACGCCAAATTGTTGAGAAAGATCGACCTTTGTCTTTTGCCACTGTGTGGATTCCTCTACGCCGTGCAATTCATGGACAAAATCTCGAACAGTGGTGCTGCAATCATGGGTCTTCGAGTTGACTTGAAGATGACTGGCGACATGTACACTTGGGTTGGATCCGCCTTCTACTTGGGATATTTGGCCTTCGTGTTCCCAGTGTCATACGCATTACAGACATTTCCACTGGCCAAAACCACCGCCTGCTTCATCTTCATTTGGGGTGTCGTTCTCACCTTACACGCTGTTCCTAACTACGCCGGGTTTGTATTTCTCAGAGTTATGCTTGGTGCCTTCGAGTCCTCTGTCACGCCAACTATGATGGTTTTGACTTCCCAGTGGTGGAAAAAAGAAGAACAGTTCTTCAGAACGACCTTATGGTTTGGTTGCAATGGACTTGGTGCCATTATGGGGTCTGCCATCGCTTACGGTATCTACATACATGAAGACACATACAACATTGCAAGTTGGAAAGTGTTGTTCATTGTTATAGGATTGATGACCATTGCTGTTGCCTTCCTTTTCTTCTTCCACATCCCTGATACACCAGCTGGTGCATGGTTCCTCAATGACCGTGAAAAGCTGATGGTTGTGGAAAGAATCAGATCAAATAACCAGGGTTTCGGTAACAGACATTTCAAGAAGACTCAGTTTATCGAGGCCTTGACAGATTACAGAACCTGGTTGTTCTTTTTCTTTGCGTTGACCAGTTCTATTCCAAATGGTGGAATAACTAACTTTGGTACGATTTTGATGACTACAGACTTCGGTTACACGGTCAAGATGACTCTGTTGATGAACATGATCCAAGGTGCTATCCAATTTGTCGGGTGTCCGTCGTTTGGTTTCATCAACAAATACATCAAGCACAGATTCGTCATCGCCATTGGCGTTCAGCTCTTCACGCTCGCTGGTGCCTGCATGATGGCATTCGCCCAAAGCAGTGCTAAGGCAAGGCTTGCTGGATATCTCGTGCAAGGTGTTGGATCTCTTGGTATGATTGCCTGTCTCTCACTCTTCTCCTCGAATGTTGCCGGTCACACCAAGAAGATTACTGTCAACGCCATCTACTTGGTCGGTTACTGTGTCGGTAATCTGGTAGGTCCTCAGACTTTCAGAGCTACCGATGCCCCGGGTTACCAGCCAGCCAAGACCGCCATCGTCTCCTGTTACTCCGTAGCCATTGTTCTCATGGCAATTCTCTACTGGTCCTACTGGTACGATAACAAGCAAAGAGCCTTGATCGGGGCTCAGAGGGAGAAAGATTCCCTTCCTCAGGAGGAAGTGGAGAACTTGGAGTTTGCCGATCTCACTGATAAGGAGAATCCTCACTTTGTGTATTCCTTGTGAGTACGATAGCTAGGTATATGTCTTATTAAGGTTTACAGCTGAAACGTTCGTAGCTGCCATAGTCACATATTTGGTGGGAGGCTCAGCGAACCTCAAATCACCAGGATGATCTGACTGAAACAGAGTATCATATCTCGCAGACGCATACGTTTTACGCAAAAGCTAGTCTGGTTAATCCACTTTGCCTGTTTCAGGACCCGCAGCCGCAGCTTTCATGAAGAATCAGAAAAGGCCAGCCGAAACTTTCTACCTATCTCCCGCTTGTCGGCTGGCATATGCAGAAGTACGCTCTTGTTATCACACCATTCTCTTATCTACTGATCCACAGCTCTACTCCTAACTGTGCAATTCAGTCCGTGATAAGAGCTGCGAGCAAACGGGGTGCGTGATACCGGACGCTATGACGGAAAGGGAAGGATCTCCGCAAGCAGCCGATCTGCAACATCGGACCCTTGAAAGCCCTGGGAGAAACCTCAAAGCCCCACCCTGTGTTGCAAACGAGGATTCAGGGGCAGGAAGAGGCCAAACCACTGATCTGGGTATTCTTGTTGGATTGTCGTTCAATTCATGCGCTTGACTCGGCCATGACAGTTCAATTCCTCGTCTGATAGCTGAAGGTCTTAGCTGATAAGCAGAATACCTACCCACTGAATTTCCTTGGCGTCGCACGCATTCCCACTCCGGGGCATAACTTGAGTAGCGCTTAGACGACGTGTATTGGACCCAAGGGACTGTGACTCTGGGCAAGTCCAAGGCTCAGCACTGATTGGTCGTACCCATCGAAGCTCTTATCTCATGTGCCTGTACTACGGTATAAAACTGTAGCAAATTCCAGCTGGATCTTGCCTTCACTTTACTTTCGTCTTCCCGCAATACCTTTTTCTTGACAGAAAGAGTAGATCATTTTTCAGCCGACACAATGAGTTCAGACAATGAAAAGAACAAGTCAGACACAATCACCCCGGTGGAGTCTCCCACCATGGACAAGGACTACAAAGGTGAGGTCATCACCACCATCATCTCCCCTTCCGGTGAACCAGTTCACATCACCAAGGACGTTGACATTGCCATGAGATTGGCCCTCGAGACAGATGACATTGTTGTAACTCCAGAGGAAGATGCGAAACTGCTCAGAAAAATCGATCTCTGTCTCCTGCCACTATGTGGATTCCTGTACGCGGTACAGTTCATGGACAAAGTTTCCAACGGTAACGCTGCCATCATGGGTCTCCAGGAAGACCTCGGGATGGAAGGTGACATGTACAGTTGGGTCGGCTCGGCCTTCTACTTGGGATATCTGGCATTCGAATTCCCAGTGTCATATGTCCTGCAGAGACTGCCACTGGCCAAGACGACTGCGTGCTTCATCTTTATCTGGGGTTCAGTCTTGTGCTTGCACGCCACTCCAAATTACGCTGGATTGGTCTTCTTGAGAGTTATGCTCGGTGCCTTCGAGTCCTCAGTCACTCCAACTATGATGATGGTCACTTCGCAATGGTGGAAAAAAGAGGAACAGTTCTTCAGAACTACTCTCTGGTTTGCATGTAACGGGTTCGGCACTATCATGGGGTCTGCTCTGGCTTACGGTATCTACGTACATGCGGACTCCTACTCTATCCATGGATGGAAGGTTTTGTTCATTGTTACTGGTTTGATCACTATTGCGGTTGCCGTTGCCTTCTATCTCCACATCCCAGATACTCCAGCTGGTGCGTGGTTCTTAACTGAACGTGAGAAGTTGATGGTTGTCCAGAGAATCAGAACGAATAACCAAGGTTTCGGTAACAGACACTTCAAAAAGTCCCAGCTGATTGAAGCCCTGAGAGACTACAGAACTTGGCTCTTCTTCTTCTTTGCCCTGATTGGATCTATTCCAAACGGTGGTATCACCAATTTCGGTTCGATTTTGATGAAGGGAGACTTCGGTTACTCCACTGAGAAGGCTCTGCTGATGGGTATGATCCAAGGTGCAGTCCAATTCGTCGGATGTCCATCGTTCGGTTACATCAACAGATACATCAAGCACAGATTTGCCATCGCCATCGGTGTCCAGCTCTTCACACTCGCTGGTGCATGCATGCTCGCCTTTGCCAAATCCAGTGCAAAGGCCAGACTCACAGGTTACATCGTTCAGAGTGTTGGCTCTATCGGTATGATGGCCTGTATTTCTATCTTTTCTTCAAACGTTGCTGGCCACACGAAGAAGGTTACCGTTAATGCTATCTACTTGGTTGGCTATTGTGTCGGAAACTTAATTGGACCGCAGACTTTCCAAGCATCTGATGCTCCATCATACGACCCGGCCAAGATCACCATTGTCACGTGTTCCATCGTCGCAATCACTCTCATGTCTACCCTTTACTGGTCCTACTGGAACGAGAACAAGCAGAGAGCCATCATGAGAGCTGAGAGGGAGAAAGATGGCGTTTACGAGGAGGAAATGGAGAACATGGAGTTTGCCGATCTCACTGATAAGGAGAACCCACACTTTATCTACTCTCTTTAACCGAGGGTCCAATTTTCTTTCACTTCCTTCTCTACTGGGCCGCAGGTAGGCTACGATATACACTCAGAATCTCAATATATGAATTCAGTCACCACTATCGCGTCGTAACCGGTATAATATCAATTCGGAGGTGAAAGATAAGCTGGTGTCGCCTAATGCGACAAACGGGGTAAATTTCGCGCGACGCTTGAGGACCTCTGCTCCATTACATTGCACCATTCTTCCTATTTTTGTGAAAGACTGACAAAAGACAAATACAAAGCAGTATCCGGGTGTTCGGTGTCCTGATCAAGGTATCCATGTGGTTCCAGGCTGGTGACGTCCGGCTCTGTCACATGATCGACGCGGAGGGCAACCGTTTCCAAGCTCTGGAGATCTCAACTGGCAGTTGACAGCTTATCGTGCTCGTACCCTACCTTATCTAAACCGATATATATTCCTCACAAGTTGTGATTGGTCGGGTTTAACGGCTTTGATACAGCTGTCATATTTACGGGGTTTCCTCCAGAACAAAAGTGGGGCCCCCTGTCACTCTATTGATTGCGTCAGCTGATAAGAGAATGACATGACGTATGTCCTTATCGCTAGACATACACGAATCGGGAAGTAGAGCCGTAAAGTGGAGTTGAATCTCAATATTCGAAGCCGTCCCCTGGATCAAACAAGCCTTCAATACAAGCTTTGAAGGACCCTCGAATTTGGGCAACATCTCGACGAGAGCACATGCACCTGTCAAGCAGGCTCTGATGATGTTATTCATTCCTCTGGTTTGCCAGCTCTGCCCAGGCCTAAGACCTCTCGAAACTTGGCGCCACGGCTACTTCACTCTGTGAACTGCGATCTAAGATAACAAATCTTGAGGAGCTTGCAGTATATCGGGGATTCGGATTCTCGGTGGGGGACTCGGAGGCGTGTTTCGCCAGCATTACCTTTCTAGGGTTTATACCCATGCCTTCGATTCATATCGGAACTCAAACCGAGATCAGCTGTGGCACCATCCTCCACCGTGTCACAGTTCTCTAAATATCTTATCTCTGGTAGAAAAGACATTAGTCTATTCCGCAGGGGGTGCTTTCTCGCAGCTATAAATTCGTCCATCGAGCACCTCTGTTTCTCTGCGAATTAAGTCGTCATGTTCCACTCCTACTCAGACTATCAAATAAGAGTATGACTTCTGATAACGAGAAGGACAACAAAAACGGAGTTATCACCACTGTGATCTCCAGTGATGACCATGAACCCGTAAAGATCTCCGATGATGTCGATATTGCCATGAAGCTGGCCCTCGCCACGGATGAAATCGAGGTCACACCAGAGCAAGACGCCAAACTACTTAGAAAGATCGACTTCTTCCTCCTCCCACTTTGTTGTCTACTATACTGTGTTCAGTTCATGGACAAAGTCACCAACGGTAACGCTGCTATCATGGGTCTCCAGGAAGACCTCGGAATGGAAGGTGACATGTACAGTTGGGTTGGATCTGCCTTCTATTTTGGTTACTTAATCTTCGAGTTCCCAGCATCAATGTTGCTTCAAAAGTTTCCACTAGCCAAAACCACAGCTATCTTCATTATCTTGTGGGGTATCATTCTCTGCCTGCACGCTGCTCCAAACTATGCGGGGCTTGTGTTCTTGAGAGTGATGCTTGGTGCCTTTGAGTCCTCAGTTACACCAGCAATGATGCTTATGACCACACAATGGTACAAGAAGGAGGAGCACTTCTTCAGAACATCAATCTGGTTTGGATGTAATGGTGCCGGCACCATCTTAGGATCCGCCATTGCTTATGGTATCTATATCCATGCGGACAGCTATGCCATCCATGGTTGGAAGATTCTGTTCATCGTCACCGGACTGATGACCATTGTCATTGGTATTACCTTCTACTTCCATATGCCTGACTCTCCAGCCACCGCGTGGTTCCTCAACGACCATGAGAAGGCCATGGTCGTCCACAGAATCAGAGCCAACAACCAAGGTTTTGGTAACAGACATTTCAAGAAGCACCAATTCATGGAGGCGATCAAGGATTACAGAACATGGCTGTTCTTCTCCATGTCATTGATTGGAGGATTGCCAAACGGTGGTATCTCCAATTTTGGCTCTATCTTGATGAAAGGAGATTTCGGGTTCTCCACGGAGATGTCCCTATTGATGGGTATGATTATGGGTGCTATCGAGTTCGTCGGTTGCCCAACATTGGGATACTTCCACAAGTACCTGAAGCAGAGATTCCCCATCGCCATCAGTGTTCAGCTGTTCACATTTGCCGGTGCGTGTATGCTTGCGTTTGCCAAATCGAGTAAGAAAGCAAGAATGGCCGGCTACTTTGTCCAGAACGTTGGTGCTATCGGTATGATAGCACACTTATCCATCTTCTCTTCCAATGTTGCAGGCCACACAAAGAAGGTCACAGTTAACGCTATCTATTTAGTGGGTTACTGCGTCGGTAACTTGATTGGACCTCAGACTTTCCAACCAGCCGATGCCCCATCTTACAACCCGGCTAAAATTACTATTGTGACATGTTCTTTGATCTGTATCATCATCGCCAGTGTCCTGTGGTGGTCTTACTGGTATGAGAACAAGCGGAGAGCAGCTAAGAGGGCTGAATTGGAGAAAGACGGGATGAGTGACGAGATTCAAAACATTGAGTTTGCAGACCTGACAGACAAGGAGAATCCTCACTTCGTTTACTCTTTATGAAGCATTTCATAAGCTCTATTTATTTTTATAATCACTTTCATTTCTCAATACGACTATGTAGCGTCAAGCTTACAGCTTGGAACACTCACAAGAAGCTCCAGCAAGAGCTCCCATAGGATCCCACAATGGCAACTCAATTGGCTCCTTCTTCAACAAGTGTTCGTACTCCTTAATCTCTTCCAAGTCGACAACGATCTGGTAGCACCACTCCTCGAAGTATGACTGGGTCATAATGTAATAACCGTCAATACCAGAGTCCTTTCCCCATGAGTTTTCAACACGGTAACGGTTTGGCTTGCCTGTGGCCTCGTCAATGTTCACACCGGTGATCAGCATGGCGTGTGTCATCAAGGACTCACCGTACTTGACACGGGACTCTTTGCTCTGTTGCTGCTTGAATCCGAACCCATCGTAGTGGAAAAACTCAACGTCCATGACACCCTTCTTCTTGTGCATGTACTTTGGAGTGTGGGAGCCAAAGAAGACTGGCTTGTTGTTTTTGATGCGCTTGACGATGAGGTCGGTAAGCACCTCGTTAGACATGTTCAAGTACAGCACCTCGCGTCCACCAGTGACGTTATTGAGGTCCTTGACCTTAATCATGGACTCGTATGGGTTACGAGGGTCGTTGATAATGGACACAGCGTTCTCGTAGTCAAAGTCAACGTACTTCTTGTAGAACTCCAATGGAGTGGTGGTGATCTTCTGGTACTTCTTGTCCTTGTCGTAGAATTCCCAAGTGAACTCCTCATCAGGCTTTGGTGGCTTTCCGAGGAAGATGGTCATGTACTTGTACACCTCCTTCATCATCTCTGACTTGGTGGCTTCGACATCTTCTCCCTTGGCCTTCTTCTCTCTCAAGATCTCGGCGAACTCTCTGAGCTTGGACTTGAGCAACTCGTTCAACTTTCTAGAGTTGGTAGAGGTGAAGACATCTGGGAAGACATCAATAGGAACCACAGCCACCTTCTCCAACAAGTTCTGAACCATGGTGAACTGACCACCGTCGCAAGTTGGGTCAAAGAGTAAGGTCTGGATCAGTCTGGATTCAACGTCCTCCTCGTAGGTCTCGATGATCTTGTCAAGGAAGTAGTTACACTTCTCCAACTTGTCGTAGAAGAACAGGTAACTTTGGGACAACTGGAACTCCTTCAATTGCAGTTTCTCGGCAACAGAGCGACGCAACATGTTAGTTGTGGCAAACAACCAGCATCTACCACTCGACTTCTGGTTGGTGATTGGAGCTCCCTCTGGCTCAATGACGTTGGAGAAGACGTTTGGAATCTTCACCTGAGAGTTGATCAACAGGGCTTCGGAATCGTGCTGCTGCAACACAGTGGATGCTAGTGCGTACGTTGGATCTTGGGAGAAGTCAGACTCCCATTCCTTGAGGTTCGAGATGTTTACGGCGACCATGTTGGTAATGTTTTGATAGAGTACTAGTCAGTAGGGAACGTAAGAAGATCCGGATATACAGGGCTTTCAAAGTGGACACTGCCTCGCTTATATATAATCGGACTTTTCTTACAGCACAGCAGCACAATCGACGCCGGAAAACACCACTGATTGGACACCTGAGGTTATCAGCGGAGTTATTTGTCCCGCTCGTTGGGTGGTGGCGCACCGGCGAAACCCCGACGCACACCCGCGCCGGGCATCGAGCGAGTTCGCGGAATCCTGTTTCTGCCAATTATGAGACGTGCCACTATGCTTGCTTTTTTCCCGTGCAATCACAGCAGCGGCCTTACTCAGCAAGGGCCATTACAAGTTTCCCTGTGCTTCTTCTCATCTGAGCGACCAACGCACTACACAGAGGAAAGAAGTGCACACAGACTCGCCATGAGTGCCCTACTTTCAGAAGCAGACCTTAACGACTTCATCAGTCCCGGCCTCGCGTGTATCAAGCCAGCTGGAGAAGTACGAGCCAGCGCCTCCAACCGAGATGACCAAGGTCGCTACGAGATCCAAATTGGAGATTCGGGAGAGGCATTTGAAGTGTCCATCGACGATGGTACAATGAAAGATCTACCCACAGCTGATATTTCGTTGCAGGATTGCCTTGCTTGCTCAGGATGCATCACAAGTGCGGAGGAAGTGCTGCTGGCAAAGCAGACCCACAAAGTGTTGATTGAAGACTTGAAGAAATATGGAGGCAACAAGGTATTCGCCCTCAGCTTGTCACATCAGAGCCGAGTATCCATCGCAGCATTCCTGGAACTACCGATCTACAAAGTTGATGAGCTCGTCATCAACCTGTTTAGTGAAAAGTATGGGTTCCGTTTCGTTGTTGGTACTGAGCTCTCGCGTGTTATCAGCATATCCCAGATTAACCAGGAACTGATCCAGAAAAGGATCTCATCAGAAGATCGTAAGGTACATCTGTCAAGCATATGCCCCGGGTTTGTGCTTTACGTTGAGAAGACCAAGCCTGAGATCTTGCCATACCTCTTGAATGTCAAATCGCCATAGCAGATCACTGGAGCCTTACTCAAAAGCCTTGTTTCGAGTCAACTCAGTGTCACATACGATGACGTTTACCATCTTTCGATCATGCCGTGCTTCGACAAGAAGCTTGAAGCTGCACGTCCTGAGGAGCATGTCGATGTCGATTGTGTTTTGACACCGAAGGAGCTTGTGGAACTGATCAAGGAAGAAGGCATCAACATCGCCGATTACATCACAAAATCTAACACTCCCCCAATACATCTCTATCAACAGGCAGCACCACAGCACTGGCCATTCCCAGTGGAGTCATGGTCCTCAAATGTTGGGTCTGCGAGTGGTGGATACGCAGAAAACTACATTCTTTCTCTACAACGCCATTATCTCAACAATGGAATCGATTGCTTTGTGAAGGAAATCAAGGGTAAGAACACTGATGTTATGGAGTTCCAGTTGATTGATACAAGCTCTGGTGAAAAGCTTGGCTCTAGTGCTATCGTCAACGGGTTTAGAAACATTCAAAATCTCGTACGAAAGTTGAAACCAACAGGGAAAGTCAAGATTGGATCAGGGTTAGCCTCTCGCCGTAGGGCAAGATAGAAGGCTAAGGACACCAGTGAATCAGAAGAGAGTGCAAGTGCCGACCCATCGAGCTGTGATTTCGTTGAAGTGATGGCTTGTCCTGGTGGTTGCATCAACGGAGGTGGTATCAACAATGGAGGTGCCTCTGTTAACAACAAGGAACTAGTTGCAGACCTCATGGCTAGATATGCTCAGCTACCAATTATCGAAAATCTGAAAGACGACAATTTCATTGCTCAGTTTGTCAGCGAATTCAAGAGCACGTTCGGTATTTCCCATGAGAGCTTGTTCAATTATAAGTTCTCGGTCATTGAGAAGGCTACTGACATTCTAAGTGTGGGATCTAAGTGGTGATCCGCTATTCATCAATTGCAAGTTATTTATTATACTTAAACAGACGTTATTTATTAGCTCTTTCGATCTATTGTCTTGTAGTACGATGTCTTACCGTCATATCTCTGCTCCAGTAAGTAGACTTCCTCTTCCCCAAATGAACTTATACACATAAAAACAGACGTGAGCTAACAGTTCTATTGACCGCACACTACAGGTCACTAACGTGAAGACAATATCTTTAGTATCATAAGCCACTAATGTACATTAACGTGAAAATCCTTAAACAAAACCAAAACCCAAAATTAAATTCGTAAACCGGAGACAAATTCCTTCAGAAAAGCAAATTTCTTAAGCGGAGGTGGAGGAAGAGTACTTGGTGACAGCACGGGTACCTTCGGAGACGGCGTGCTTGGCCAACTCACCTGGCAAGATCAATCTGACAGCGGTCTGGATCTCTCTAGCAGAGATGGTGGACTTCTTGTTGTAAGCAGCCAACTTAGAGGCCTCGGAGGCAATTCTCTCAAAGATATCGTTGACGAAGGAGTTCATGATGGACATGGCCTTCTGGGAGATACCAGTGTCTGGATGTGTCTGCTTCAACACCTTGTAGATGTAAGAGGCGTAGGTCTCCTTTCTGGTCTTGGATCTCTTCTTTGGACCCTCAGTGGAGGCGGAGGAGGTCTTCTTAGCAGCTGGCTTCTTCTCAGCTGGGGCTTTGGAGGCAGGCTTCTTCTCAGCTTTTGGGGCCATTGTGTATGATGTAATGAATGTGTATAAGTAATTAAACTTGGAGAGACTAAAAGAGTGTGCTTCCCAATTGTGGAGTATGTGGTGGGGCGAGCGCGTGTGTTTATATACCACCTGTCTTGCGCCCCTGAGGCGTGTTGTTGTGTTGACGCGCCACGGCTGGAATTCCCATCCATCATACTGACTTTTACGCCTTGTTGACCGCGAGTTTGTAGATACCCACTGTATATTTCCTCACGAATGCTGGGAAATACCCCGGCCAAGCCGGTGGGTGTTTCGCGCGCGCGCCAAACATCTCCCATCATACACAGGTTTACGCGCTGTCCCTGTGTAAAAGCTAGTACGTGTGCTGGGAGAATGCGGGCCCGTAAACAAACAGCGCCCATCTCCACACCTGGACCAGCACGCGAGACGCGCCTGTATATAAACCAAGCAGTGCGCCCTACCAGCTACAACGTGGGACCAGATTAGTTTCCCGGAAAAACCATCGCATACTTCTATTCTCTTTTAGTCGTACGCTTCTTCAACACACACAACAAAAAACAACACATATCATATACAATGTCTGGTGGTAAAGGTGGTAAGGCCGGTTCCTCTGAGAAGGCTTCTCAGACTCGTTCTGCTAAGGCAGGTTTGACTTTCCCAGTCGGTAGAGTCCACAGACTCTTGAGAAAGGGTAACTACGCTCAGAGAGTCGGTTCCGGTGCTCCAGTCTACTTGACTGCTGTGCTCGAGTACTTGGCTGCTGAAATTTTGGAGTTGGCTGGTAACGCTGCCAGAGACAACAAGAAGACCAGAATCATTCCAAGACACTTGCAGTTGGCCATCAGAAACGATGAGGAGTTGAACAAGCTTCTTGGTCACGTCACCATTGCTCAGGGTGGTGTTTTGCCAAACATTCACCAGAACTTGTTGCCAAAGAAGTCCGCTAAGGCCAAGGCTTCCCAGGAGTTGTAAGAGGTTTCTCTCTAAGTTATATTTCATCTGGGTTTCATGACGTCTTTGCTTTTATGATTTTCGGTTTTACGGTTTGGTTTTAATGTCCTGTATATTAGTGGTTTATGAAAATATCAATTCATCATTGGGTTTTATAACTTGACTGGAAAGTTTGTAGCAATCTTGGACCATTAACTTTAAGGTTTTATCGCTCTCTCTGCGAGAGAGGATCGGATATGTGTCGGATAACATCTCTGCACCATACCATTGACATCTCAACAAAACCCAAACACCTTTTACTACATCAGTGCAAAACCCGTACAACGTAGGGCATAAACTCGTATCATACCAGTGCTAAATCTACCCCAAATAGTATTGAACAAAAGATTTATGTGATAGAGTATGTAGCCCCGCACTATTAATGCAATTTTATCTAGAATTTAAATTGAGTACATGCAAAAGTTTTCACTACTATCTTTTGTCAAATTTTCTGAGATGTTACCTGAAGTTCATCTTAATGAGCTACAAGGATACCAATTGAATTACCTTCATTGAATAACTACATTATCAAGTTCAAGGCATTCAAGTAGAATAAGTGAAGCGAACGGAATCAAATCGTGTACTGGCAGAAACTTTTGCGGTGGTTTTGGATCATATTCATTACGTCATGGTGTCCGAAAGTTTTACTGATGTAGAAGCTGGTGTTTGGATGGTTTATTGGTTTTGAACACCAATCGGCCAAACTTACCATGGACTGGACTTAAAAGCTACGATATCAAGTAGTATTGAATATGGGCAGATAGTTCAGACCTTTAACTAATCTCCATGGCTCCATGAGTTGCCTATAGCTTTTTGCTATGATTCTCTGTGACTACAAAGAACCCATTATCTGTGTCGTAGTGGGTGAAGTACTTCCCCACTCTGTAGTCGTCAGTCAATTCATCAACGGTACCTTGTGGGACGACATTGTCGTCCAAGGTTTCCAAACTCTCTGGCCTGGCCTCCACTCCATTCATCAAGTCATAAAATGTATACCCTCCACCAACGAAGTAGTCCCTAATGATGGAGTAACAACCTGTACGATATTTGATGATTTGCCCAACTTTGAGTGGAGGTCGTGGCTAATCATTGATCTTTCCACTGACAGGATGGTTCAAAGCATCCAGTGCTTTCTTTTTGAGTGCAAATGCTTGAGGTTTCACCAACTAATCATCAACGTACGACGCGATGAAGAGATTATCTTCAACAAGTTCCTCCAATTGCGAAGAGGGGATGTTCGGTGATGTGAGGGTGTACATTGCCAATAAAAAGATATTCCCGACACTAGCTGGGATATGGTTTTTTGAAATCCGGTAAGACTGGCGATATAGTTCACTTGTTGGGAATGGCTCAGACATTGAAGTCATGGCGTTCATACGACAAACCTCCATCTGTGAAATGAGGAACTCTTTGATAGTGATTGGGCACGTAACTTTGTGCAATACATCCATTGGGTTGCTTGGACTGTCCCGTATGACGAATGAGTAGACTTCAGACAAGGAATGAACTTTGGGCGACGAGAAATCATCTTCGATAGAAATGTAGCTAAAGCCGCTTTTGAATGTCTTGTCATGAATGGCAAGGAATGTGCTTGTGATTGAGGTGGTAACTCTTAACAGCGAAGCCAGCTTTTGCAAGATGGCGTATCTGAAAACCTTCGAACCTTTTGTCTCTCCAGCGTAGTACCTCAGTATGGATATGCTGTCTAGGGGCTCACCAGACGCACCGATGAAGCGTCGTGACATCTCCGTGGAAATCGCTCCGATAATGAGCAACACTTTGGCAGTTTCTGAGATCTCTTGAGAGTATTTTGGATGGGCCTTAACACTCGTGATACATGAATTGAAAAGTTTACATCTGTAGTGGTAAAGCCTGTCATACTCACAGTCCAGGAGAGCTGTGTATAGACATATCTCCTCCTCGAAGATGTATTGTGGACCTGACTTGTCCGGCTATTCGAAGTGCCATTTCATGTGCTCACATAGCTTTTTGTACCGTATGGCTTCGAGCACCGAGGATGCATAGTATCGTGTTTCCAAGTTAGATTTGTCAGCTTTCATGTCCACCAACAGTGGAATGATCTGTTCGCCGCTCTCCGCGAGTCTCCATCCGGTCTCCAGGTTAAATGGCCTGTTTCTTAGGGCCCTTCTGACAGTGGAATCGAATAAGTGGCGCTCTTTGTAGTGCTGATAGTGTCCTGTGATGTCACGGAACTGACTCTCACTTAGAAATTGCTCCTTAAACCACCTCTTTCGCACCAGAGGAGCCCATATCTCGTCAGCTGTCAACGTGTGTGTAAGAGTCGGATGGACTTGTCGCAGTGTTAGCAGCTCGGAAATGCTCAACAATTGCGCCACTTGAGTCCAGATCTCAATAGGGAAATCCAGTGAGTGTGAATGTGCCATCGGTGTAGAATCCACGAATCGTTGTAGAAGTAAGAGTAAACGTCGCTAAATACCCTTACAATATGTGATGTTTACTTGTGTGTTGTTATTTTTGTTTTCCCGAATAGCTCATATCTCCCCGGCCATCGGCTCAAAAATATTATGAGTAGATAATGTTGATCAATCACTAAGTTAAGGTACAATTACAGAGCTCGAAGGAACGAATATGTGTCTAATAAATGCGAATATGAATCAATAATAGTTAATATGATAAATGCCAGGAGCAAAATTCACACCTCTCAGAAGAGCTTGCCAGCTGGAATGCCGTTCTCAGGAAGAGCACCAACGTCCAAGTGTGGGAAGTTCTTCTTCTCGAGTGGATTCAGTGTCTCCTGCTCGGCGGACTCAGTGGAAGCAGCCTCCACGGCCTCAGCGGACTCAGCAGCCTCAGCCTGAACTGATGGGTGGGCCTGTAGCTCCTTCTCGTACTCGTGCTTCTGTGGCTCGGCGTGTCTGAAGTGCTCCTGCAATGTCTGGTATCTGCTCATCTTGATGAAGTCACTAACAATCTTAGTCACCTGCATTGGTCTTTCGGCCCAGATCAAGTGGTTGGAGTTCAAGTCGGACAATGTGTAGTTAGGGAAGTATTTGGCGTAGGCAGCGAGACCCTTGTCGTCAATGAACACGGACTGGGTACCTCTGATGACTCTAACTGGACCGTTGTAGGTCAAGCCTTCAACTTCTTGCTCTGGCCAGTCGGCAATGTCGTCGACAACCTTGTTGTCGAAGTAACGCACTGGGATCTTGAAGTTGACAATACCCGGTACGTAGTCCGTGGCGTGCAATGGCTTCTTGAGCTCGACGTTTCTCAAAAGGTACTGCAAGATGTCTTCGTCTGGGATGTACTTCTTCATGACGTTACGGGCTTTGGATCTCCAGTCTCTGTCAAGCACAGAGATGTCGGTCTTCTGTACCTGCAAAGCCTTTAGGGCCTTGATGAAGGCCTTAAGATAAACCTTGACCTGTGGTGTTTTGAGAGGGGCGTTACCGATGATGGTACCGGAGCTGCAGAGCTCTGGATACTTCAAGAGTGTGAGGAGGGCAACCTTGGCACCAAGGGAGTAACCGACAAGGTTCACCTTCTTCAAGTTGTGGTCTTCACAGAAGTCAACAACGTCCTTGGCCAATGTGCTGTACTCAACGAGCGGGAGGGCGTGCTCGGAGTCACCGTGGTTTCTGAAGTCAACGGAGTAGACTGGTGTGTGGTTCTGGTCAGCGATGACTTGACAGTAGTCTCTGTAGTTTTTCTTGGATCCAAACACACCGTGGAGGAAGAGTACTGGCTCGTTGGATCTGATGTTGAGGTTTGGGTTCACTGTCTTATTTGGCATGTGAACGTGGTAGGCGAGTTTGACTCTGCTCTTGATAGGGAGCTCTTGGAGACCGGCCTTAGCCTGGTTGAACAGTACAAGTGATGAACGCATCGTGCTTGTATATGTGTGTGTGTTTGTGGGTTGAGGGGGGAAGGGGTGACTGAATATGGAGTTTAAAGGGGGAGAACTGAGGATCGAGCTAGCTTCGGCTCAATCATAGAGCAGAGACGAACCTCCCGGGGCCTCATCCGTATATATACTACCCGTACGGACATAACGATGAGGGCCTCGAACCCCTGTGCCTATCTCCTGGAATCACAGAGGAGCGTCGTTGTCCGGCAAGCGCCATCTCCAGCATCGGCTTTGCAACTTTGTGTCAAATTTTGCACCGGTTGGGCTGTTCCGAGAGAAATAAACGCGCTTTTCCCACTGCTGGCTAAGGGGACGGGGGCCCAGGTACTGGGGGATTCGGGGAGTGGGGGGCCTCAGTTGGAAGAAGACAAACCAGTGGGGTCCAATTCAGTGAAGTGATAGGAACTATGACTGTCTATAGACTCAAATCCTCTACAATTTCGAGAAATCGAACAGCTCACCGCTAGCTTGGGGCGTCCTTGGCTATCGCGTTGTACCCCCAGGCGATGAGGCCCGGAGTTAAACACACGCTGGGCTCGAGGCTAACAACCACCGTTGGGGACATATACATTCTTCCAGCCAACGACAGCAGGGGCAATCAAACGCCGTGTAAATGCAGCTGTGGATCTCTAATCTCGCACGCTTCCATGTCGTGCCCACGTAGAGTAATTTTCCCTTCCATCAGAGTATATCGTTGACATCCCGAAAAAGCGTGGGGGTCCACCATTTGCAATGGGGGGACCCGGCAGGCAGATAGACAGGCAGGCAGATACACCGAAAAGAAACGCGTGGGAGAGTTAAAACAATGCATTACATAAGCGTTCCCGGCTAATCCTTCTCCCGCTGATGGTGCCGATAGCGATCCGTGGCTTATCTTTGTGTGGTGCCGATCCACCAGCTGATGGGTACTGAACACACCCCGGAGCACCCAATACCGGCCACGGTAAACCAAAGCACACCCAGAAAACACCCATTTGCGTGTGGTTGCTTGGAGACAAGCGGAATCTTCTACGTTTGCTAGTAAAGCAACGAATACGAGCCACCCAGTCGGAGGTCGGAGCTCCACGTCGGGCCCCTCATCAGCCCCACCACGTCGTAGATCTGTAATGTCGGACTCCAAAGGAAGTTCAGCCTTTAGTTTACAGCCCAGGTAGCCGAAGGTGTTGCTATGACCGAGACAAGGAAGAATAGTACCGCAATCACGGCCTGGATTTATCCCTCTGGCCGACCGGCTGGGCTGGAGTGTCCCACACTTGTACATGAGCTGACAGAATCCAGCCTATCACGGCAGGACTGCGGCATTATCTACGAACCATCAGTTGTCCTGGAATTCTTGCCCTTCCCGGCATAGGCGATAGCAATCCCGAAGCTACTCTACTGGCAGCCTAGAACCGTGCTGTCCAGTTGCTCTACAATATACGATAGTCCCGGGGCTGGTGGCTTGTATTTGCTTCATCAACACTTAATCCTCAAAACTCAATGTTCTGCGTCGTCTGCTGAGGTTCGCCTTCATCCTCCACTGGGATACCCCATTCCTCAATCTCAAATTTTTTTCTTCCATTCTTGAAGGCGAATTCACTCTTCATAACCATCATTTGTCCCCTTTCACTGAGCTGAGGGATTTTGTAAACGTGTACCAGACCGTGTTGCACTTTCGTAGGCTGGTTGTGATACGCCTTCTCAAGGAACTTCATCATTTCCTGGTTGAATGGTTCCAGGTGGAACACAGCATCGAAAAGAGTCTCCATGTTTCTCAAAAGAGAAGAGTCTCGAGGATAGAGGTCCAACGAAACTGTAGCTGAGATCACTAGCTTATCGTGCTTTCTGGTGAGAGCCCTTAGTGTATGAATGAACGGTAACACTTCCTGTGGAGAAGTGAGCGTTGGAGCGTACATGGCCGGGTTCAAGAATGATGGAATAACCATTCTGATTACCTTGCCCTTGTGTTGCTGGATAAGATGATCAATCTGTTTCAGTATAGGCTTGAAGCTGAGTTGCAATGGGATAACAGTGACTTCATTGGTTCCCGGACTTGGCATCAATCTGCTTGTTATGTCAAACTGGTGATTGAAATCTTTGTACATATCATTGTCCAGATTAACACTCTGCTGTTGTTTCTTGTTTGGGTCGTTGATACCATATCTCCAGGCAATCTTCAAGTCGGCGTCCTTGGTGACATTCGACGATGATGGTCTCTGAACAGGCCTTGACTCTCCTCCGTCTATCAAGTTCTGCACAGAGACCTTATTTTCATTCTCTCGCACTTTGGCCTTCTTTACCTCTCTACTGCTTCCCTTATACACACCTGGAAGTTCTTTGCTCCAGGCTGGGTTTGCACTGAGAACAATGACGTGTGTGTTCGGGGTTTTGGGATCCAGTCTGCTTTGAACAACACCCTATGAAGCGAAGGCCTTCACCAGAACACTACTGAAATCAGTTGTCCCACTCTCTTCGATCAACATCGATGAACCCAATGGGAGTCCCGAGTGACCCAATATCTTATCAAGATCTGCACAACCTGTGGAGACTGTACTCTGTGAAGTGATCGTGGAAGGTCTCACACCTGGATGTTTGAACGCCTCCTCCTCCACAGCCAGTGTCTTGAGCTTGTTAGCAAGCCCATCCACCGGGGCACCTCTAACAGGGATTTGACCTCTCATACCACTCATGACAGGCGGAGCCCTACCTGCGACAATAGGAGATCTTCCAGGAACACCCAACGGCTGTGGTGGGCCTCTGCCTGGAACGGCCTGTGGAGGTGCTCTTCCTGGGATCGCTGTTGGCGTACGGCCACCGCTGATAACTTCGCCTCTTTTCCTGAACGACATACTGGTGTTTCCAAATGCCCTTTATTCGGTCAATAGCACAACTTCAGGTTTGATCACAGAAGCTCATCGCCTTTCGTTGATGATGAATGACGATGGTGTTTTCCTGGAAGAACAGGGCACATAACGCACCCACGCACACCCAGACACCACAACAAACAAGATCGCGCAGAGGTGGCGTCACACCTGAACATACCACAGCAAACAGGGTGGTTAACTCAGTAGAAGAGACGTGTAGACATTCACCAGACAGGCTTTTCCTCTCTGAACTTGTGATACTACTCTCAAGATGAGCGAGGATTACCCAGCAGCGAAGTCGCAGAACTCGGACGTTGCGAGTGACTCCGATGAGACCAAAACGCTCTTCGAAGAGCACGCTCAACAGCTCATGTACTTCCGAGATGAGGGCCTCTTGGAAGGGTCCACCGTCGTTGATGGCGAATCCGAGGGGTTGAAAGTTCCCCTGACAAAGACACATAACAGAACATTGTCCAACGAGTTACGGCTGAAAACTCAGGTTTCACAGCTGCACTACAACAACAACAGAGTCGCTCTTGACAGATCCATCGCAGCTGGTGTTTAGCTGCTCAATGACTTGCAAAGGGAGAACAACGAACGCCCAGTGTATTACCCTTCCAACGAACTCTCTGACAGATTGCTGAATAGCAGAAAGGCACACTTGGCGCTACTACGAAAGAACTCAGTGCAGAGTGTCAAGGCCTACCAGAAGCAGCCGGTGGATGAAGACGAGCCGGAAGAGGAGGATGAGTTCGCCAACGCAGACTTCACGGTGCTCAAGTTGAACCTGAAGATGGGAAACAACCAGGTGTCTAATTTGGACAAGGCTGCATTGGCACAGATTCTTGATGATAAGATTTCACAGGTTATCAAACACTTGAGCTCACTGAAGGAGAGAATTGATGACACCGCATCTAAAGTGTTTGTCACTGGAGACTTGAACTCTGGAAAATCCACATTCTGCAATGCGCTTTTGAGAAGAAAAGTGCTACCAGAGGACCAACAGCCGTGTACCACCGTATTCTGTGAAGTCATCGATTCTAGAGCCAACAATGGAGTGGAAGAAGTACATGCTGTTCCTATCGGCATGGACTACGATATCAGAGATGAGAAGACATACTTCGTGTTCAAGCTCAAGGAATTGGAGGCTCTGGTAAGTGAGTGCGACAAGTACTCCATCTTGAAAGTGTACGTTGCCGACCATCGCTCTATCGATAACAGTCTTCTGAGAAATGGGATTGTTGACATTGCGTTGATTGACGGTCCCGGCCTGAATGTGGACTCATACCAGACAACAGAGGTTTTCTCAAGACAAGAGGAGATCGATTTGGTTGTGTTTGTCGTTAGTGCAGAAAATCAGTTCACACTCTCGGCTAGGGAGTTCATTGCTGCTGCTGCCAACGAGAAGAAGCTTATCTTCATTGTCGTGAACAGATTCGATAACATCAAGGACAAGCAAAAGTGCATGAGAAGAATCTTGGAGCAAGTACAGCAATTGTCGCCAGAAACACACAAGGATGCTCGTGAGTTTGTCCACTTCGTATCATCAAGTGGAGTGGTTGAGGGCCTACCTGACTTTGATGGCGATGATGGCCCAGGAGGTGATGGTGACGGCGATGAGAACAACCCAGACTTTGATAATGTCGGTGACAACCCAGACTTCGACCATTTGGAGGCTAGCTTACGAAACTTTGTTTTACAAAAGAGAGCGTTGTCCAAACTGCAGCCTGCCAAAACTTATATGTCCAACTTGTTTTCTGATATTGAGGAACTATCCTCTGCTAACCAGAAGATTTACTTGAACGATAAGGATGCCATGGTTTCCAAACTCGACGAATTGTCGCCAAAGTACGAGGAAAATATGCTACAAAGTGTTCGTGTAAATGAGAAAATCGAATCTACCATCGAGTCCACATCACACGAGGTGTACAACTACACAAGAGACAAGATCTTGACTACACTCGATACAGTGGGTGAACAACCAGAAGTGAGGTACAAAGGATTGCTACACTTGCCTGAGTACATTGCAGACACGCAGATCAACCTCACAGCAAGGGTCCTGGAATCTGTTGATGAGTGCGAGGCATATGCGCGCAAGAGAACCGCCGAGAGTGTTGCAAAAATCAACAGTCTAGGTAAAGAAGCCCTGGGTGATGAGTTCAACAGTGAGAAGGTGTTCAAAGAAGACGTTATGTTCACGAGAAGAAAAGATCTGGCGATCCGTCAGATTGACGACACTGTATCTGTGTTCGACTTCTTCGATCCTTCGATGGAAGGCTTCCTCTCTTCATTGGGAATCACACACAAGTCTACTAGCCAGCTCGTTGTTTGGAAAAACTCTATTTACTCATTGGGTTTGTACACTGTGTCTCGTGCCATGTCCACTGGAAGAGTTGTCAAGAGTGTATTCCAGTATGGCTCTTTCTTCTCAGTGAGAACGCTTCGCATCTTGGCAGTTCCGTTAGTCGTTGGAGCGGGTATAGTCGCTGCCACTTATCTGATCACCGACATTCCAAATGCTTTGCCGAGAAAGCTGGCGTTGAAGATGAAGTACCAGATGAAGGAGCTTGATTACCCGCACCAGAACTCGGACAGAATTGCCAAGGAGTGTCGCAAAGTTCTCAAGTTCCCAGCTAGAGAAGTTCAAAATGCCTTCCAATCTTCCTTAGACAAACACGCTGTTCAGAGAGAAAAGATTCTGAAATCGATCAAGGACTCGGATGTCGCATCTGCCTTCTTTGGGAAGTTGTTGAAGAAGGCTATCGATCAGAGAAAGCTTGTGAACTCGTTGGACTTGGAAACTATCCAGCCATGATTATGAAACCTACCCAGCCTTGTAAATACAAACTTAACGAAAGTACGATATCAACTTGATATAAGAGTCATTAAATTATTAGGTATGTATGAAGAGGAACTGAAATAGAAGGTAAGGACGCATCATAGGGAGTACACGAAGTTTGGGTTCTCCTTATCGGTCAAATCGGCGAACTCAATGTTAGACATCTCCTCTTCCGAACCGTCCTTCTCTCTTTCGTTCCTAGCGGCTTCTCTCTGCTTGTTCTCGTGCCAGTACGAGGCGTACATCAGACCAAGGAGACAAATGGAAACGGAGTAACAGGAAACAATGGTGGTCTTGGCTGGTTGGTAACCTGGCGAGTCGCTTTCTCTGAAAGTCTGAGGGCCAATTAAGTTACCAACACAGTAACCGATCAAGTAGATGGCATTGACAGTAATCTTCTTGGTGTGACCGGCAACATTGGAGGAAAAGAGCGAGAGACATGCAATCATACCCATAGAACTGATACTCTGGAGGAAGTAGCCTGCACATTTGGCGTCTCTGTTTGTTTTGAGGAAGGCAAGCATACAGGCACCAGTGAGGATGATACACATACAACCGATGGCGATCTGGAATCTGTGCTTGATAAATCTGTTTACAAATCCAAACATTGGACAACCGAGACCCTGAACGGCACCACCAATAAGACCAATGAGAAGGGATTTCTTTGTTGAGTAACCAAAGTCGTCAGTGAGCAAGATGTTTCCGAAGTTTGTAATACCACCATTTGGAATGGATGTGAGCAAGGCGAAGAGGAAGAACAGGTAAGTTCTGTAGTCCTTGAAGGCCTCGATGAGTTGGTGCTTCTTGAAAGTGTGATTACCGAAACCTTGGTTGTTTGATCTGATTCTCTGGACAACGATGAGCTTTTCTCTATCGTTCAGGAACCAGGCAGTAGCTGGCGAGTCTGGAACCACGAAGAAGAAGACTACGGCAAGGACGATGGTCATCAAACCCGTGACGATGAACAAGATTCTCCAGGCCTCGATGGCATAGCTGTCCAAGTGGGTATACAAGCCATAGGCGATCAAGGAACCCAACATGTTACCAAAGCCGTTACCACCGAACCAGATGGTAGTTCTGAAGAAGTGCTCCTCTTTCTTGTACCACTGAGTGGTGATGAGCATCATAGCTGGTGTGACCGAGGACTCAAGTGCACCAAGCATAACTCTGAGGAAGATGAATCCGGCGTAGTTTGGAGTGGCGTGCAAGCAGAGAACTACACCCCAGGAGAAGACGAAGACGGCAGCAGTTTTGGCGATTGGGAACTTCTTCAAGCAGTAAGACACTGGGAACTCGAAGAACAGGTAACCGAGGTAGAAACCAGAACCGACCCAGGTGTACATGTCACCAACCATGCCCAGGTCAGTTCTGAGTCCCATGATGGAGGCATTACTATTTGTGATCTTGTCCATGAACTGCACGGCATAAACACACCAGCAGAGTGGGAGGATGCACCAGTCGATCTTACGCATCAGGCGGGACTCTTCTTCCTTGGTGTACTCGATGTCACCAGTGGCGAGGGCAAGTTTCATAGCCTCGTCAACTTGACCGGTGATGGCGACCTCTTCTCCGGATGGGGAGACAATGGTGGTGATGAGCTCATCTGTACCCAGCTTCTCAGCGGTGGCTGACGCAACTGGTGAGATAGCGGACATTGTATGTGGAGACCAGGGGGTTGTGTGTACGGTGTGTATCCATAGGAGGTAACAGTATACCAGGGAAGGTGGTAAGGGGAAAAACCACCCGGTATAAATACTAACTGATAAAGAGCGCAGGGTCAGAACGAGTCAGATCCCCTGCCCCGCAGGAGTAATGTCGCTCATACTCACCTCATTAGGCCAATTCCCCGGGTGCGTCTACTTTGAGTCCCAGCGTCTTTACCTTTAGCCGTATGTGAGTGTGCACTGGTGAAGTACAGCAGATAGGACATTTCAGGGAAACTAGCGTGGTGTGTTCCCTTGGCGAGTGGGTACTGCGACTTTGGTAGATTATACAGTGTACAGTGAACTTTGCAGGTCTTTGGACCAAGCTGTCAACAATCGGTTCGTGTTAAGTCCGATGCCAAGTGTCTCAATGGTGAACAGGGCCCACTAACTCGTATGCCCAGAGGGAAAGCTCATCACCCTGAGGGCTTGTTAGGCAGGGACACCTACGAACCGGTTTTGGCCGGACCTTTGAACTGCATTGGTATCTGGACCCATCAACAAACTGACAAACAGAGTCAGAGACATGCTAAAACGTCTGCCGGTTTATTGGGAATCACGAAAGACTCCATGCATACTGATGTGCGGGCCAGTGACTGGGGGATGCAGAGCCGCTCCGATCTCCGCGGAGGATAGCGGACCCACAAACCTGTGGCCCAACTTTGTTACTGTTGATGAGCTAGGTGGCAGGTAGACAAGGGTCTCTATACACCCGTCACCGCTGAGCGGGCTTAAGGTCAGGTGTTGAGGGGTTCGAGACGTGAAGAGGTGAGGTGCTCAACCACACAGACCTGTTCATGTAATCAGCTATGTACCCACACCACAAGGCCAAGCCAGCAGTCGGTCTTAGCATCTCTTGGCTCTGTACTCTCCCACTCAAAACATTGCGTTTTTGCGCCCTGGGCCTTGCCGGCGAGTTGTTGCGTGGGGATCATTTGAAAGGCCGCTTTCGGGTAAATTGACCAATCAAGGAGCTCTGCTGACTCTAGCAGGCACTAGTGCACTGTGCGACGTGTAAAGACCACTACAGTACACCCAGCACACCCACAACGCTCGCCTAACAGCACAATGAACGACGGACGAGCTCTAGCTACACCTCGTGAAAGACAAGCCAGAGTTTATTCCCGCGCAATCGACTACCCTGTACAGCAGGATGTGGATCAGAGCCCTGTTTTGTACAGTTGTGCCATCAGGAGTCGAGATTGTGAGCAGCGACAAATCAAACACATAGTGCTCCATCCACGATTACTACAGTACACAGCAAAAGCTACACCTAAGAACCCGGACACTTCCAACGACTCGAATCTATGTATATCATTAACTAAGGCCCAGAACACCCACGTGTGGCCCCTACCACTTCAAACCTTGCGCGAAAACCCGGAGCCCTTACGCGCACAGGGCACCGAGGCCAGCGAAGCCATAGACGTAATGGCGCAGCGATGGGGTGCAATGAAGGGTGAGAGTAGTACCACAATCAGATGTTATGCGGTATAGATCAAAAGCTGTAGTCCCAATCACTGCCAATTTGCTGTGTGTTTTTAGCTGGCTTCAATGCTGAGTTATCTGCCTCCGAAGAGTTTATCAGTCCGGAAAAACTGGATGCGGCGATGGGGATGCGCTGGTAGGGGCCACATACACTTACGTCATTTAACAGAGCCACTATAGGTCTATGGCACACAATGTCAACAAAAGAAAGCTTTGTGATGGGCAACGTGGTTGGATCTAGACCCATGTGGATCTGGGCACAAAGGGTATATAACTGAGTCATGTCGCACTCTTGTGTTGGCCAGTGTGCTGATTGTTCAGAAGCTTTCATTACAATACACCACAATGTTTCGTCCTACAAGAGTCCTGAGAAGTTCCCAATTACTCAAAGATGGCCTGCCACACGCAGAGACCGTGAAAATGGCATATGACCTGCACAAACCACAGCTCACACTCCATCAGAATATGAACTTGGAGCGTACCGAACCTATTCTCTTTGTCCATGGTATCTTTGGCTCCAAGAAGTCGTATGCTGCGGACTCCAAGCTCATCGCTAACGGAACACATTCGCCAGTGTACACCATCGACCTCAGAAATCACGGAGAGTCAGGACATGCACAGCCTTTCAACTACGACACTTTGGTACAGGACATCCACGAATTTTGCTCTACTCACAACCTCAACAAGGTTAAACTTGTTGGCTATTCTCTGGGAGCCAAAGTTTCCATGCTCACTGCACTAAGGCACCCAGAGCTGGTTCAGTCCGCAGTGATCATCGATAATGCCCCAATCAAGCAGCCTTATATCGAGATGTACATGAAGCAGTATGTTAAGAGCATGTTACACGTGTTGGACTCAGCTAAGATCCGCACAGATGATAAGGACTGGAAGGGCAAGGCGTCAGAGGCGATGAAGAGATACATGCCAAACGCTATTGTTCGTAAAAACTTGCTCGTGAACTTGGTCAATAAGAAACCTCGAGGATTCGATTCTCCAGTGGTGGATTTTGAAGATGGACAGATTCAGTTCTTGAACCCAATTCGTCATATGGAGGAAATGGCTGTGAAGGATGTCACAGATTGGCCAGTGGAGTCTACAGAGGGTTTACAATTTCGTGGCCCAGTCAAATTCATCAAGGGATTGAAATCGCCATTCATTTCTAAAGAGGGCCACACAAAAATTCAAGAACATTTCCCTCTTAATGAATTCCACGAGTTGAATTCTGCACATGATATTTTGGATCAGAGACCATCGGAGTACGTTAAGGTCATCTGTGACTTCTTCAACAAACAGAGATACCAGTCAATGCCACCACACGATGCAAGTGCTTACAATTCTGCTAATGAGATGAGGGTATGACGTTATTATAGATTATAGATAAATACACCCATTATACATTTATCGAGGAAAGTTGTCAGGGTTGATGACTCATGTCCTCAGTAGATCCTCACACAACAACTTCAACTCACCATCAACCTCGAATTCCTTCGTCAAATTCAAAACACTTCCGGCAATGTATCTGGCATTGTTCTTTATGGCCATAGCGGCATTGTCACCACCATTGACACCTCCCATGTTATCCCTCGCTGTACGCAGTAGTGTCATGATTCCGTCTTGGTATCCAGCTAAAGTAAACTGAGGTTTGTTCTGCAACAACACACCAACGGTTTTTGTCAGCTCAAATATATAGGAAGCGGGAATGTTAGGATTTGGGAAGTCCAAAACACGTTTGATTAGCGGTGCCAGTTCGGCCTCTGTGCCATACACTGCAAATTTGTTGATCAGTAATAGCAGAATAACGTTCGAGTCATAGTTTTGCTCGGATGATAACAGTGACTCAACGATGTTGTTTTTTGTGAATTTCAGAATATGAGATTTGCCCATAAGAACGATAAGCTTCTTCAAAAAGGCAACAAGTAGTGAAGTGAAATTTGTGTAATACCTGCTATTACGCTCGGTGGCTTCGATGAGTTGCGACAAGATCTTGACATTGACATCAGTGAAGATTTCCCCAACGGTGTCAAAGCTCACTAGGTTTTTCAAGATGTGTAAAATACCTTGAAATTGAACCGGATCAGTTAAGAAGTAATACTTCTAAAGAACACTGGATATAATAGTTGGTGCCATTTCCAGGACTTCATTTCTGTCGATTGCGGAGGCAATGGAATTTCCAATGATAGTCATGGATGCTGATAAAATGTAGCCGTTCTCCTGATCTGCATTCTGGATCTGCTTGATACACTGAGGGATCAATGGTTTGTTCGAAGCGGTTGGATTTGCAGAAACGTTACCCAAAGCGCCGAAGATCTTCCTCTGGGCCAGCAGCTTATTCTAGAACTCCAACGGGTACAATAGGGCAAGACAGTCAATCAAAGATGTCTGGGTTGACGTTTCATGGTACTCATCTTTGAAGTTGAGTCTCTGATCAAGTGTTAACTCCTCCAAAATTGTAGCGGTGTTGACAATCAATTCTGGGAACTCATCTTCATCAAACTCACCTTTACGAGAGACGAATGATCTGAACTTTTTCACAAACCTCTCAATGTTTTTCATATCAGGATTGTAGTACTGATACTGAATGAGATCACTGAGGAGATCAATCGATAAGAATGCATTCTCGTAGCTCGTGTACACCAAGAGATCTGGAGTGATGAGCTTCGCCACAGCTTGTGATATCTCCGGCGAATCAATCACGAGATTCTTCAATAGAATGCAGATTCTTTCGTTGAGATCATTGTCGTCGAAATTCTACTCCAACTGGGTTCCCATTGCTTTGATCAAATTGGTATTGGACACAACAGCTTCTCTGTTGAACGGTGTGTCAGCAACGGCGTTGGCTAGTACTCTCACCGCCTCCATTGCAACTGGTCGCAAGCCAGGCTCTTCGTTTCTCTCAATGACGTACCCAACCGCCTCAGAGATCTTCCCGATGTTCTGCCTTATGAGACTGTCTGATCTGACAGCCCCATCTCTCAACAACACGGCGAGATTATCCAACAGTGTAACGTATGTCTCTGTATAGAGGGCATCTGGGTCGAGACTACCATCTTGGCACGAGGACACGAAACTGTCCAGCCCGAAAAGGACCTGCTCCAGATCCATCTTATGTATCTGTGTATGAACTTATAAACCAGCCAGGGGACAACCCAACATCAGAGCTGTAGGTAAACTGCGCTACAATGCGCTGAGATACTAAGCTCGGTATACCCGCTCCTAATTCCGAGGGCAATTAACACGTGATCAAATACCCTCGGAAATATGTCATTGGGCGTTTCCAGTTCCGTTGGGGTGCGAGAGCCGCAGCGGATCGAAACATCCAGAGATCATTTTCCAGGGCATTCGAAGCCGTAGAGCAGCAACAAAGAGCTATTTATCAAAGGCCTCCAAGCGCACTAACGCTCCTCTGACACCTGTATTATACCACTGGGCCTCTTAAGTCACGAATATTTAAATTTCAGCACCAACCGTCCGCTCAAAACCTTTAGCGCCCATTGAGATATTTCGCATCCGCACCATCGGTTCAGTGAGTTCTGATATCCAGTCCACCAGACACAGGCAACGTGAAAGTGGCCAGCTAAAGCATACATCGACAACGTTGAAATCACATACTGAATGGCCCGCTCTGTCGATCCAATGACACGCAGCATCTTCTCCCCGGCCAAGCCGCCAGCATCTACCAGCTCTTCGAACTCCACAGCGGACCCCTCCACAGCCTCCACGACGGCAAAGTCCCAGCTCTCTCTGGCTTTCCAACAGCAGCAGCAGGAACAACAACAACACTCTGAGAGTCCCTTCAATTCCCGCATTCCACATACGCTCAACACAGACCTGTAGCTGCACACGCCCTCACCACACCACCAGCATCACCACCACGCGCCACATTCTGAAGAAGATGAAGAGGATGATGACACGGACAGCGACAGCGATGTCCCGATGGATGAACCAAAGGGAGAAGAGGACAAAGAGGACTACAAGAAGGGTGGCTATCACCCGGCATATAAAGGCGAGGAGTACAAGGGAGGCAGATACATCCTTGTGAGAAAGCTCGGATGGGGACACTTCTCCACGGTGTGGTTGGCCAAGGACCTTGAGAAGAACAGACACGTTGCAATGAAGATTGTTCGGTCAGCCAGACATTATACAGAGACCGCTATCGACGAAATCAAGCTTCTCAAGAGAGTTAGTGAGGGGAAGAGTGACCACAGAGGCAAGAAGCACGTCATTGCCTTTTTGGACAGCTTTATGCACGAGGGCCCCAACGGGTCTCACGTCATCATGGTCTTTGAAGTCCTTGGTGAGAACTTGTTGAGTTTGATCAGAAAATACAAACACAGAGGTATCCCCGTGATGTACATCAAGCAGATTGCCAAGCAGATGCTTCTGGCTTTGGACTATCTACACAGAGAGTGTGGTGTTATCCATACCGACCTCAAACCGGAGAACGTGCTGATTGAGATTGGCGATGTTGAACAGATTGTTGCCATGGTAGAGTCACTAGAAAAGGCCAAGAGACAGGAGAGAAGACAATCACGCAAATCATCCGTACAACCACCATCCACGGGCAACAATGGCACTAATCCAAACAGCGTTAGCTCAACACCGTCCAGAAGCGGGAGACGCTCAAGACGCCAAACACTGGTCATTGGATCTCAACCTCTTCCGTCTCCAATCAGTTCAGGACACATGTTTGGATCTATGAGAGGTTTGAGCAACGCAGCATCACCCCTGAAATGTACACCTTCCACTACGTCAAACACAGTGGCAAATTCCCTTTCATCCATGTCCATTTCAGCGGACAACAGCACCATCCTTGCACCACCGGATGGAGCCGATACATCACTACAACAGTCAGAAGACATAGAGAACCTTATCGGCGTAAAGATTGCTGACCTGGGTAATGCCTGCTGGTACGATGAGCATTTCACCGATGACATTCAAACAAGACAGTACCGTGCCCCAGAGGTTTTGATCGGTGCCTCGTGGGGCTGCTCTGCAGATGTGTGGTCATTGGCTTGCATGTTGTTTGAGTTGCTCACTGGTGATTACTTGTTCGATCCTGTAAATGGCCACTCGTACTCCAAGGACGATGATCACATCGCACAGGTGCTTGAATTACTAGGTAAACTCCCCAGTCAGATGCTGAAGGAGGGAAAATACACACGTGAGTTTTTCAATTCGAGAGGTGAATTGAGAAACATCTCGAAACTCAAACCATGGGGTCTGAGAGACGTGTTGATTGACAAGTACAAGTACTCGGAGCAGGAAGCTTGCGAAATTGCAGACTTTTTACTTCCAATGTTGAACCCGAACCCAGAGAAGAGAGCCGATGCCGGAGGAATGATCAACCACCCATGGCTAGCAGATGCTGCTGGGTTGGAGAATGTTGTTACAGAGAGACCACTGTGTGGTTGTGGTGATGACATTGCAGGATGGTGCAGAGAGGTCAAGGGACATCCAAAGCATTGATATTTAAGACGAAAACCATTGTTTCATTTTCAGTTCATTTCTATTCTGTCATATACATGTGCATTAATACCAACCGCTTAGAGCTTAGACTTTGGAGCAATCGTATCAACGATGGATGCAACCTTCTTGGCCACACCGTAAGAGAGCTCGTAACCCATACCACCAGCACCGTAGGCATGAACAATGGTGTCTTTGCCTTGTCTCTCAGCCTCGATTCTCATACCGCCCTTTCTTGCTGGTCTGAAACCGACGTTGATGTTTCTGATGTCTAGCTCACCGTCAATGAACACCTCTGGATACAGAATCTTTGCCCTGGCGATCAAAGCCTGTGTGTCCTCCTCTTTAGGTGTGCTCTGGTAATCATCCAGCTGCTTGGTACCACCAAGGATCAATCCACCATGGCATGGTCTTGGAATAACAAATGTCCAAAGACCGTCCTTCGATTGATGTGTGATGGTCTTTTTCAAGTATGGACAATCCTCTGGAACTCTGAGGAGAAGAGTCTGGCCTCTGATAAGGAAACTGTTTGGGTCCATGCCTCCTTGGTACTGCAAACCTGTACCGGAACAGTTGACGACAATGGCGTTTGGATAGGCCTGACAGACCTGCTTCAAAGAGATCAATTCGGCTCTAACAAACTTAACGCCGTACTGGAAAGTGAGCTTTCTCTGGAGAAACTGGATGTAGAAAGGCGAGTTGAGCACCCAAGTGTCGTAGCGGGCACCAAAACTGACACCCTTTGGCAATTGGCTCTTTGGCAGTTGCTTCAACCCGTCAATACCCTCGTAATAACCCTTGGCGGTGATGGAGTAGATTCCCTGGTCCTCAACGTGGTCCACACCTTCCATCCACTTGACCGATGACTCAGGCTCGTCCTTAGCCAACTGCTTGAAGTACTCGTACGTGTCTCTGGTGAGCATGGCATCTTCAAAGTCCTTCTCAGTGTGTGATGGGAACGGTCTGTAGTGAGCACCGGCCCATGGAGAGGTGTATTTTGGGTTAAGTGGGTCTGTTGGGAAATGAGAAGCAATCACGGTGACTTTGTAGCCCTTCTCTGACAAGGTGAGCGCAGACGTAAGACCAATGACTCCGGCTCCAACAACGATGACTTGTGACATTTTCTTTGTGATGATGTGTGTGATTTGAAAGAGAACGAACTTCCAGGAAATTGGTCAATGAAGAAGGCTTTTGTACTCAATCATTGTTGCGTCGTACGAGTATTTAAAGGTAGACCGGTGAGATAAATTTGTATGGGAGACCTCTGACTCGATCGGAGAAGTGGGACGGGAACTCCGGATTGGATCATCAGATCTGGAGATGAGCTTACACAACTCCGCAAATTTGGCTTGGTATGCGGATGTGGGATTCTTTGTGCCATCGACCTGCTTAAGGGCAACATCTGATATCTTACCACATCGCACGTTAAGGTGGCATGACGGGATGATGTTGATCAATGTCTGTCCGCTCCCCCACGCTTTTACTATACGCGTCACCAATGCTAAAATGTTTTGAAAATGAGCTGAATGTATCCATCAGATGGTAACAATTACTAATATAACGTATAACATAACTGTATTAAAGTGGAAAGCTTTTACTATCCCAGAAATAAACACAGAATAAACCCGGGAACCCCATCTATGTAAACTTAATAATGAAGAATCATGACGAAAAGAAGGAGAAAAAGACAGAAAACATAACACATACAGGAAGCAAGAAATTTTGGAACGATAAGAAGATAATATGACGGTGATGATGATGACGATTTTTGTTAATTCACAAGACCGTGACGATTTAGTCAAGGTCCAAGTCACCCTCGGAATCCTTCTTAGCTGGCTCCTCAGCCTTGGTCTCCTTGTCAGCCTGGAGCTTCTGAGTGAACTTCTGGTAAGCCTCAGCCTCCTTCTTAGCTCTCTCAGCCTCCTTCTTCTCGTTCTCAGCAGACAAGTATCTACCTCTGATCAAGTTACCCTTGGAGGCCAACTCCTCGTACTTGGCAGTGTAGACACCGAGGGAAGCATCCTCATGGTCGTACAACCACTCCTCAGCGTTCATCAACAACTCAGACAAGTCAGACTTCTCCTTCTCGTTGACGAATGGAGCGTACATGTCATCCAACTTAGATCTGAAGTCGTAGATGTACTCCTCAATCTCGTTTCTCTTGTTCTGGATCTTGAAGACCAACTCATCAGCAGATGTGAGCTGAGCCTCCTTCTCGAAGTAGGCGTTCAACTTCTCAGTTGGCAAAGACTCATCATGAGCAACGACAACCAAGTCGTCCTTCTTGACAAGCTGCTTAACAGTTCTGTACTTTGGCTCGTAGTCCTCTGGCTTCTCACCTTCACCCTCGAATGGAATCTCCTCCTCAACCTCGACCTCCTCAACGGTGTGAGCGGACTCAACAACGTAGAATCCGGACTCGTTGTTTCTGAGCTTGGCCTTGACGGTGATGGTGGACTGGCCCTCAGTTGGCTTGACACCCTTGATGTCGAAAGTGGCAATCTCAGCTGGAGTGGCAGTTGGCAACTCGGAGGCGTTGGTGTACTTAACCTTGACCTGGAAGTCACCGGTTCTCTCCAATGTGATGACCTTGGTGGCTGGGAAGGCGGAGCCGACTGGGAAGACCTCCAACTCGGTCTCGTCGTCCTCAACCTGCTTATCCCAAGAGTAGGAGACAGAGTGTGGGTTGATGTCAGTGAACTTGAATGGACGAACTCTCAAGGTTGGGGAGTGGATGGCACAGATGAAAGTGGCACCTCTGGCAATGGCCTCATCCTGGTTCAAGTGGAAGGACAATGGCTTACCGAAAAGCTCTGTCAATCTCTCCTTGATGGCTGGGACACGGGAACCACCACCAACAACCTCGACGAACTCAATGTCCTCAGCGGTCAAACCAGCCTGCTTCAAAGCAGCCTCGGCTGGGGCGGCAACACGCTCAAGCAATGGAGCGATAAGACCCTCCAAAGTCTCTCTGGTCATGGAGGAGGAGAAGTCAATGTCGTTGATAACGGACTCAACGTTGAATGGAGCCTGGGTGTTGGCGGACAAAATCTTCTTGATCTTCTCAGCAGAGGCAAGCATTCTGGAGAAAGACTTTGGGTTAGATCTGACGTCGACCTTGTGCTTGGCGTCGAGCTCATCGGCAAAGTGGTTGGCAATGGCCAAGTCCAAGTCTCTACCACCGAAGAACTTGTCGTAAGCGGAACCGAGAACCTTCAATTCACCCTTCTTCAAGGCGGCAACGGTGACCTCGTAAGAGGAGTGACCAATGTCGAGGAAGGCCATGTTGACCCACTTGTCCTCTGGCAAATCAGTCTTGAAGACACCGTAACCAACAGCGGCGGCGGTAAGCTCGTTGACAATTCTAACAGGGTTGAGGCCGGCAATCTTAGCGGCATCGGAGACGGCGTGTCTCTGCTTCTGTGTGTACCATGTTGGGACGGAAACACACACGTCGGAGATGGTGGCCTTGGTCTCCTTGGCGACGGTCTGCTTCACCTTGTTGAAGTACATGGCGGCAAGCTGTGTGGAGGTGAAGGTCTGCTGCTCACCGGCAAATCTGACCTTGGCGCCAACCTCACCCTCAGCATCAACGAGCTGTGTGGTGAAGAATGGCTTCTCGGCCTCGAGGTCTGGGTGGTTGAATGGGAGACCAACAACACGCTTCAAGTTGTCGACAGTGTTCTTGATGTTGGAGGTCTGCTGGGACTTACCGGTCTCACCGATGGCACGGTTCTGCTGACCGAAACCAACAATGGTTGGGGTGGCTCTGTTGGAGACCTCGTTGACGACAACGTCAATTCCTCTGTTTCTAGCAACGGCAACGACGGAGTTGTGGTTACCGAAATCCAAACCGAATGGGGCACTCATGATGATTGAATTGGGAAAGTGATTAGTTTCTGGATCTGAACCTAGACACGCACTAGCCGCTCAATTGTGCCAAATAGTGCCTCTATATATTCCCCGAAAAGTTTTCAAGGGGAGGCGATGGCGAACCAGATCCCTCATGGTCGCGAAGGTTACCCGGTGTTGTGGAATAGCTCCAGAAAGTTCTATGGTGTCTTGACTTCCCCATGCGGTAATCGTACGTCTAATTCGCGGCTATGGCACATGGCGGACTACACGGCAGCAGGGGGGCCCATCGGATGGTGTGATTTCAAGGTTGCTGAGGAGTTACACACGTATATTCACGAGCTCCTCATGATGGTGAGAAGAGTCTGCCATCCTGGTTGTTGTGTCAGGAGGTAGGCGTCATCCAGCTGGCGCTCAATGGCAACTTTAGCAACTAGCTTCTCCTCCGCCGGAGACAGGATCCCCATGGAGAAGAGATAAGTCAGCAGGTGGAAGTCGGAGATTCTGCTGATAACCTCGTCCTGATCCGAGTCATTGTCATCCACTCTAAGATGAGACTTGACTGTAAGAAGATCCTGCGACACACCAAGAGCTTGTCTGTTCTCAATCGGGAACGTGAGTGACTTGAACGTTGGGGTTTCCTCCTGTGGGAAACCGTGTGACAAGGTGATGAGCAGATAGTCCACTGGGATAGCAGGTTTGGCACTGACCTTGACCTCTCGTTTGTACTCATTGATTTTGGTGTAGAAGATGTCTGGAACGTAGCGCTTTTCGTCAGTCTCATTGATGTATGCAAATGACGGCTTGGTAGACCCTGTGATCATATCAGCCGCAACGAGTGCCTCAGCACTCTCGGAGACTTGGTATGGAGATATGTCAATCTCACCTTGGACATTACCAGAAATGACACATGTCACAAACTTGGAGGAGAACTTACCAGAGTCAGAGTAGCGTGTGCTGTTTGGGTACTTCTTCTGCATCTTCGCAGCAAAGAGAACCTCTAATGACGACAGGAAGAACGAATCCTTGTGTCTCTTACAAACAACTGAACCATCTCCCTTACCTGCATCTGTGAGGTCGGTGAAGATGACTCCCAATTTCTGCAGGCCGCACATCTTTGCCACTTCGTCCACTCTCTGCTCGTCTTCCCATGGTAGTGCCAACGTCAGCCCATCATTCTCATCGTGCTGTGGAGGTTCATAGATTGCCTCAACAACCGCTTTGATACCCAAAGGTACCTTGTCATACTTCTGGTACGTACCGTACATGTAACCTATTCTTTGGGTACCGGTCTGTCTCCAGCTGTCGATGAAGGTGTTGACAATTCCAGAAGACGAAAACTCTAGGTGGTCCACCATTCTGAAACTCTGCTGTTGTAAAGTGATAGCAGATGGGAGACACTGGAAACAGCGACCCTTCGGATAATCCTCGTGACCAGCGGCACAGTTCTTCTTCACCCGGAAGTCAGCCTCTGAAAGAGGCGCAATGTACGACGAGCCCTTCTGTTTATTTGTGGCATGGTCAAGCTCTTTGACGTGTGCGAAGAATGACGCATGCTTGATGCTATTCTCCTCCCTGTAGCCCTTGTCCCATGGTGGGAGTGGAGAACAATATTCACACATACCCTTATCACCGTGCTTACACATTGTGGATTTTTTACGAGGGATGAGCCCATCCTCCTTAGCCAGCTCCTTATCCACGGGGAGTTCATTGACAAAGTTGGAGCCCTGAGCAATGGTTGGGATTTCCACAAATGTCTTACCAGAAGTTGTGGCTGCAATTGGCTGTTGCGTTTGCGATTGAGTAGAGGATGAAGTCTGAGAGACTGTTTCTCCATACTTCAGGAATATCAACTCTCCATTCTTGAACCCCAACGAGGACAATGAGCGTCCGACAAAGCCGGAGATGTGTTCGTAAGGCCCATTTGGCGAATTGGCAATGCTCACTGAGGGCACGTCGATGGAAGGGATTTGTGTGGTGAGCTGCTCAACGGCCTTGAGGAGATCAGAGTTGACATCAGCGTTGATTCGGTGCATTCCATCTTTGGAACGGAAACGTAGGATCTGTGGGGGAGATGTTAGTACTGTACCAGCTACATGGTGATCCAAGACATACAATTGAGCTCATATTGCCCGTCTATAGCGAAAAATCCAGGCGATCATACTACTTTCCTACCTCGATAACCGTTTGCCACTGCATCAAGTTTAAGGATCTGGCTGTGATGCTGGATGGCAAAGGGCATCGAACAGGTTCGCGTAGAACCCACCGGCGCGAACACGAACTCGACCGAGTTGAACAGAACCCGTGGCACTTTTCAATGGATATTTGTGACTTCTCCTTGAGTTGAATATTGTGTACCTTTATTTGCTGGCCCAGTAAACCACAAGAACCCATACATATACTACAATGGACAACGGTACATTCACAGAAGAGGCCGCGGAGAACGTGTACATGAACGTGTCGGTGCTGACGCCGCTCGTGTACCTCGGTGTCCTCATCGTGGCGTTTGTCATTTTCTCCATCAACTACAGAAAGAAGAAACTCACAGACAAGTACGAACTGAAACCATTCTTCCCTCGTAATGTGGCCCGTGACATGTACTTTGAGCTGTTGTCCATGGAGCCAAAGCCTAATGACAAAGTGCTGAAGGCTGCTCTCATCAGACGTGGAGCTGAGAGTGTCAGAAGACAGATCAAGTTGAAAGAGGTGACACCTTCGATGAACATGTTGTACCAAAAGGGCTCCATCGGTGACGAGCTTTGGGAGAGATTCCAGACCGCCACCAAGCTGGAAGAACTGGAGTTGCAGGAGATTGTCAGAGAGACAGAGAACTACAAGCAGGGTTGGGTCTCCAAATTTGCCCCATTGCTTCAGGAGGTGTGCTTCAACGAGGCACTCAGAAGAAGATACGATGCCATCGAAAGCAGACAGAACACTTTCCTCGAACTGTGGGGTGTTTCCATCGATGCGGATGGTAAAATTGTTTTGCCAAACAAGGGTCCTGCTCAGTTCAACCCAGCTATGAAGTCCTGAGTCTCAGATCTTCCAACGCTACGAATAAAATTGTATACTATAATGATTACACCCTATTATCGGGCTCATGTTTAGCTTGCTACATTCCTTCCTGTAACAATGCTAATTTATATGCATTCTCTTACCCAGCATGTATATATACAGCCAACTTAGCTTAGTTTCTTTTCTTACCCTTCTTCTTGTTGCTGACAACCTGGAAATCCCATCCATCGTCGTCATCCATCTGAGAGATCTGCATGGCATCGTTCCATGTCAAGCCGTCATTGACAACGTTTTCCACTAGTCTTCTTCTCTTCATGAACTCCTGAGCGAAACGACGGCCATCCATAGTGGATGAGTTGGAGTAAATAGTATCAGCAATGATCTCAGAAGATTCAGAACCGATAGGAAGCATGAGCATGATCTGCAAAACGTCATCAGCTCTGACACCCTTGTTGAGTTTCAGCGCTGAACGACACCACTGCAAGAACTCTTGGCGTGGAGATACACTCTTAGTGGACGTAGGAACCGTGGATGTGGACGAGGTCGTAGTTGGTGCAACCGTGGAGGCAGACACGGAACGCAACATGTCAGGAGTGGCTCTGGAGGCCGGGGTAGAGTGGAGTGTTGGTGGCTGTGGCTTTGGTTGTGGCTTCTTCGAAGTGACAACAGTCCAAGCAGATTGAGGTGGGGTAGAGGCGTTGACGATAGAGGCGAAAGAGTTCTTGGAAGGGGCAGATACAGGTTGTTGGTATGCACTCAATGCCTGAGCCTGAGCCTGGGCATGGGCCTGAGCCTGGGCTGCCTGTTTAGCGGCACGAGCGGCTGCCTCGGCCTCTTCACGCTGAATATCAGCTAGAGACTTAGTTGGTGTGTCAACGGTTGTAGAGGTAGCCCAAGAAGATGTAGATGGAAGCGCTGGTCTGATGGCCTGGAACTCTTGTTCTCTCAATGACTTCTCAGTGTTGGCAAGCATCTGAGCAGCTCTTTCAGCACGCAACTTCTGCTGACGGAGCTTCTCCTGAGCCTCCTGCTGTTGGATCTGTTCCAAAGTGAGCTGTGGAGTGGTGAAAGTGGATGCCTTAGCAGCCCATGGTGCAGGTGGAGCGGCCTTGTGCTCCTTAGTCTCCTTTGCGACTTCAGCAGAAGTGAGGACAGTAACAGGCTTGGACTTCTTCTCGGCCTTGACAGGCTCTTTGGCAGGTTGTGGGGCTTGAACTGACTGCGAGGCTGGGACATGGGATTGCTTAGCAGTACTCTTTGCCTGCTGCTTGGTTGTTGGAACAGGCTTGGACTTCTCTTGAGCTTCAGTTCTCATGTTAGATAGTGGAGCAGCGCTCATGACTGGTTTTGATTCTGGGATAGCTGGAGACTGGGTCTTGGAGACAGATCCGTTAGTGGCTGCTGTAGAGGCATCATCCTTCAAGACATTGTTCAGCATCTGGCTCTGGATTTGATTGAACAATTCGTCCTCAACTGGCTGCTGCTGCTGTGTAGCGTTAGTGTTGGCGAACTCAGCGACAGCAGGGACAGTGGTGGATGGGTCAAACAGACCGCTCATGAACTGGCTTTGCATGTAATCAGCACCCAACCCGTGTACTGGCTGAGCTGGCTGAGTCCATGGTGATGAACGACCAGATTCTGGGACACCCCATGCAGACTGAGTGGCGTGCGTCTGTTGGTACTGACTTGTGTGGGCAGTTGGCTGCTGCAAGAAAGGAGACTGGTGCCCAGACTGGTCAAACAATCCAGGCATCTGATGATCAAATGGGCTAAAATGCTGGGATGTAGCAGATCGTGGTGGATTCAGTGATGGAAGCGGAATCATGAATGGTTGAATGGCATCTCCAACACGGGAGGCAAAATCACTCAGGAGCCCGAAAGAAAACTCGCCCTCACGTCTAATTTGCAAGTCTGGGGCCAAGTAACTGTTGATGTACCAGCCCTGCATGTCCACACCGGTGAAAGGTCCTTGCTCAGTTCCATTCGGATCAATGTAGTACCACTAGATCTGGTCAGGCTGCAATAGTGGCTGGGGCTGCGAGAAGGCGTGCAATCCACGTGGAGTAGCCAGCGGAGAGTTGAGGTTGGAAAATGAGGATGAATTCTCACGCTGAAGGTTCAGAGCCATTCTGTTGGACAAGAAAGGGCTCTGCGTTTGCTGCGTTTGCTGCTGTTCTGGCTGCTGTTGTAGCTTGGAGGAGGCAACGTTGTTCAGTATACTGGCAAAATCAAGACCGTTCTGCTCCTTTGTGGCCCACTTGTTGATTTCGCCCAGCTTCTCAGCGAGCTCGTCCACCGCAGCAGAAGATGTTATGGATGACTGCTTGTTGCTATTGCCAAGGTAGTTGCTATTCTGTCTTCTTCCGGCACCGTTGGCAGCCATTGAGGCAGCGTTCTTCTCCTGGTGAACAAGATCTTTCTCCACTTGGTCAATGAGTGTGCGGATTGGCTCCAACTGACGGAACTTCTCTTCATATCCCTGGCCTTGGAGCTTTTCCTGCAATGTGTCGAACACCTGCTTCATCTCCGTGATGTCGTACTTGACCTTTATGGCTGAGCTGTCGTCTTTGTCTGAGGTCTCAGATCTGGCCACAACAGTCTGATATAGATCGGAGGGTTGCATGCGCATCCTATATTAATTGCATGTTAGTTGATCTGTGCTTCACCATCTCCAGCTGGCGTAATCAGAAAGGGTCGGATGCACTGCAGATCTCATATAAGACCTGAGCACCAATGATCATCCAACCACAGCGAGGTTAAAGTCCGATTACCGCGTTCGAGCTCTGCTGGGTTTTCGAGAGACTTACCACTCCTGGCCAAAAGCGAGGGCGCCTGGCTGGCTGTACTGGTTCTGTTCGTTCATCTGCATGATTTGGTAGTGTATTATGCTGGTTCAGGGTTCAATTGACTTTTCTTCGACGCTCTGAATCGGGAAGTTGCCGTATTCATCAACCTTCCTTTACTATGAAGTTCGCCTCCATCGATCAAATTTTTCAATGGCCGAGGGTTACGCTGGTGGCCCGGAGTGGTACTGGTGACACGCACCGTGATGACAGACTTTGACAGGCCTATGACGTCTATACAATTATGAGAGTAATGCCTCATGAATTCAGATTGGATTGCGTACAGATATCTTTTAAGGAATATAGGCGTAGGTTCATACTCTCAGATCGAAAACCTGGAGCGTGCCATCCATGGCAACAGCTGTTACAACGTTATCCCTCACGTCAACCTCAAGAACCGGACTGGACGAGATGTTGATGGCCTCCACTATTTGCTTAGTTTGTAGGGAGAATATTGTTACATCTCCTGTTTCTGATCCTGTTATTCTGATTGAATTGTTAGTAAAAGCAGACTAGGGCGAGAGAGCGTTGGAAAAGGACTTACATCAGCTTCTCACTCAGGGCGGTGATGAACCGACTAGAGCAGGTGTACTTCTCCATCTGCACACCTTGGTACGTTTTCACCACACGGTTCTCCATGTAATCCCACAGTCTTATTGTGTTGTCCAGCGTGGAGGCCAGTAGGTACCTGCCGTTGGGGCTAAACCTGATATAACTCACTGGGAACGAACTGCCCATCTTGTCGTAGATCAAAGTCTTCAGGCACTGGCCACTCTCGGTGTCGAAGAGACGTATCATACCGTCATAACTTGCACTGGCAATCATTGTACCGTCCCAGCACAGGTCTACCGATGCAATTGGGTCGGAGTGCGCGCTGAGAGTCTTTAGGCATTTCCCCTACTGGGCGTCCCAAATGCGAATCGCTTCATCAGAGGAGCCAGTGATGAGCAAGTTACCCTTGTAGTTGTACTCAACACACGTCACATGATACGTATGTCCCTCCATGACACGTACACAGTCGCCGTACAGAGTATCCCAGACTCGAAGTGTCATATCATCAGACACCGAGCTCAGGTGTCGAGAGTCTGGAGACCAGGCGAGATCGTTGATACCCTTGGTGTGACCCAAAAAAGATCGAATGAATGATCCATCTGCCAACTTGAATAAGTTGATTGACCCATCAGCAGATGACGTGGCGAGGAGTTGACCGTTGGGACTGCATTTAGCACTAGTGGTGAGCCCTTTGTGCCCAGTCTCCAATGTATATCGATGCTGCAAAAGAGATGAAGTCATTGGTGATCCGGGGAGCTGAAAAGATCGTAGCAAGACAGAAGGACAACTACCAGACAGCTGCAAATGTCTATATATAATAGATAATTCTGTAGATGTTGTTTGGGTGGTCCCAAAACTCGCTTGTAGCTGAGTAAATGGCAGCGCGCTCTTAAATGCTTACATAAGCCAAATCGGTTCACGGCTTCCAGGCGAAAAGGGATGGCGGCGATTTGCCACTTACTCACATAAAACATGAATAATAAGCATACGATTAACCTTCTACACTTGACGAACATACACAATCAACATCAACAATGGTATGTATACTACTTGGACCGGCCAAGCCCGATTGTGTTCAATGATGGGGGTACTAATACAGTTAACAGTCCCTCAGATTCATCCCAAACAACGGACAACCATCACAGGTGGACTCCACCAAGTTTGGCGAGTCTGCACCATCCGCACCAGCTCTCCAAGATATTCTTAGAACTGGTGAGGGTCCTCTATCCATTGCCTCCAAGGTCAACGGCCGTCACCCACTTGAACAGCGCTTGAAGAACTGGGAGGCCACACAGCATGAGATGAAGATGGAACAGTATCGTCGTTTGTTCGGCGCCGCCGAGCCTATCAAGAGGGAAATGGAGCTTAAAATCGTTGATGCCACAGACTTTGTTCCTAGCGTTCTTGGGGGATCCTCCAACTTGCACAAAGATATCTTGTTGAACAAGGACACATCGGTGGACTGGGAGGACATCTACACTGGCTTCGAGAACAAATCAGTGGATATGCACACGGAGCTAGAGAGAAAAGTTGGTATCTAATGGCTTTGAGCAGTTTATGTATACTAGTGAATGAAATGATATAAATGACAACATGCTTCAGTTTGAATAAATACAATAATATGAGGAGGAGCGAGAGCAGCATCATTTTTTCATGCCCTTCTCCATAGCTAGCTTAGCCTCTAACGTCTTCTTAGCCTCCAATTCTCTCTTCTTCTTCGCCTTCTTCTCCTTCAGCAACTTCTCCGTTTCTGCAAATGCCCTGAATGCCACTGGGACATTGGCCCAGTCATCGTCTTCAGTGTCAGCCTGGACTTCAACCTCCTCAGCAGCTTTTAAGTTCTGGGCACCGGGCTTACCAGTTGTTGGGAAGTAGGATGCGCTGCTCAACTTCTTGGTGCCTTTACTCATCTTCCTCTTAGTACTCCTCAGCTCTTTCGGTACATTCTTGAAGTCAAGATCTTTGAGCGGAGGATTGAAGTCAGCAGGCCAAATTTCCTCTGTCAAGTTCATAGCCTTAGCTGCCTCTGTTCGTTTCTTTCTCCAGTCCTTGATGTCGTCATTATATTGCTCCCATACACAGTTCACACATCCACTCATGCAACAGTTATCTGGTTCCTTTGGTCTATCTGGAACGAGAACCCCACAAACCAAGCGAGGTTCTCCGGCATCTCGGCGAGAAGAGGCCATTCTAGCTCCACCCTCCAGACGGCCACCAAACACAGACTTCATCCGATCTTCTGCTGAACCTTCTACTGACGTATTTCCATGAAATCTCAAAGGTTCTGCTTGGGTTGGTTGCCTCTATGGCGGTGAAGATGAGGAAGTTGATGATGGAGAAGTTGTGGAGGATAATGGACGGTTGGAGAGGCGCAAAGAGCGCAAACACGACATGTATGTGGTTCTTAAAGGCCTCAGTCGTATCATTGTTTCAATCAGTAGTATGTTAATGGGAATATTCAGCACCTTAGCGCATCTGAAGCTCAATCTAGAATGATCCTCCCATCACCAACATCCTGGTCATTGGTTCTTTTTGCCCGGGCTGTGGACCCGATCACGGTGATGACGTAATGTATGCTATCTGAATTACATAAGCAAAACTCATGAAGTGATGGGCCGAGATGGCCATGCTTTTCACTGAAGTCGTTTGTGTTTTAGCAGTGGTGTATTTCTGAAGCCAGACTGTGCACCACCGAGTACTAGTGTCTGTTTCATCAAATGTTAGGGCACTCTTCCCGCATACTGCGGCATCAGGCGTCCAGAAGGGCTCTCTTACATCGCTCATTTACCCACTCATCGACGGTGTTGAGCACACTTCCACCGAAGAAGACTACAATCCAGAAATGTACGTAATGCTTTCTGGCTCCATAAGACTGGGCATGGTGACTAACATCAATCTATAGTTGCGTTTCCAAAACATACACATACAATTCAAGAGATTAACAAAAGCCTATCTGAGCTGTGGAACCAAAAAGTGACTATCTCGGGATGGATTGACAAGAAACCTAAGAAGTTGGGTAAAGCCATCGCCTTTGCCACAATAAGGGACTTTGAGGGCCAGTATACCCAGTTATTGGCACGTGATGACCAGTTTGTCAATATGCTAAAATCTGCACAGGTGGAGGATTGTGTTTCCATCACTGGTCGCATCGTGAAGCGTCATTCACAAAACGGAGTAGAAGATCAAGAGAGATGGGACTTGGAGGTGGATCAGTACACGCTGCTGAATGGGTCTAATGTCGTGCCTGCACAATTGGAGAGTTTAAAAACCACGCCTGAGTCTTGGCCACAACAGTATAGATTCCTCCAACTGAGACTGCCCTTCTACCAATAGGCTTTGAAGAAAAGAGCGCATGCTGCGCAGGTTGTACGTGAGAGTTTGATGTCACAAGGTTTCACCGAGGTGGAAACACCGCTTCTCTTCAAATCCACACCTGAAGGTGCTCGTGAGTTCCTTGTACCTACTAGACGTGATGGTTTATTCTACGCCCTCCCACAATCTCCTCAATAGTACAAACAGTTGCTTATGGCTAGTGGTGTCAAGAACTACTTTCAGTTGGCAAGATGCTTTAGAGACGAAGATCTGAGAGCTGACAGACAGCCCGAATTCACACAGGTCGATCTGGAGATGTCCTTTGCTGATATGGAAGATGTCCAGAACGCAGTGGAGAGAACTGTGAAGGATGTTTGGGCCAAGGTTGCTGAAGAGACTATCTAGACCGTGGAGGGAGATCAAGGTGTCAAAGATGGCTCTCTGGTGCACCTGACTTACCAAGAGGCCCTCTCAAAGTATGGAATCGACAAACCAGATCTGAGGTCTACGGTAGTCATAGAAGACTTGAGTGAGTTTGCTACTGCCAAGGAGGACAGCAACTTCCCTGTCTTTGAGGTCTGTGTGCTAAGAGGGGCCATGAAGAAGACCAAAAAGCTACCATCAAAGCTCTTCGATGAAAACGAATACCGAAACAGAAAGCCTATCATCATGCCGATCAAGACACAAGAAGATGCCGAAAACTGGACTGCAAAGTTTTCCTGCATGGCTGATATCCACGACACTGAAGGGATGAAGAGACGTCTTCAAGTCCAAGTCGGTGATGTCGTCGCCGGCTCCACCAGAGCAGCTCTGTCATATGAGAATCCAACGCCACTAGGAAGATTCAGACAGCTTTCAATCCAGGAGTTCCCAGAGCACTGGAGACGTGATGCTAAGTTTGTGGGTGCTTGGGTCGAGGACTTCCCGTTGTTCTCCCCTGAAGAAGTTGACAGCGCCACCAAGACCGACTACCCACAATACAACACCAGCAATTTACAATCCACACACCATCCATTTACAATGGCCAAGCCCGAACACTACGAGCTTCTCGAGACAGCACCACTTTCAGTAAAGGGTGAACACTACGATCTTGTTGTCAATGGAGTCGAGCTTGGTGGTGGATCTCGCAGAGTGCACGACTCAGAATTACAAAGATATATCTTCACTAATATTCTCAAAGTCCAAGACCCAGACAGACTATTTGGCCACTTGCTACAGGCTCTTGCAATGGGATGTCCACCGCATGCTGGATTGGCTCTTGGATTTGACAGAATGTGCGCCATGCTCATTGGTAGCAACAGTATCAGGGACGTTGTGGCCTTTCCAAAGACACAGAACGGTAGCGATCTGGTGGTGGGAAGTCCAAGTACCGTGTCTGACGAGGTGCTGAAGGATTACCACGTCAAGAAGACCGCCACAACCGGCGAACCTAAGATCAACTAAGGCTTCATGCTCTATAGAATCAAATAACATGTACATAGTTATGGGGCCTGGCCAACTTTAAGTGTTTTGGATGGGATACGTTTGTTTACTTTTCCTTCGCGTTGTTTACATTTCGCGTACCCGGTAGCCACGACAACGCGCTGTTTTACTTTTGCTTATCTGCTCAGCAGTCACGGTTTGTAGACCCTGTTCCTCTAAAATCCCGTGTTGGAGTATATAATAGCAGAGTGTACTCCATCTTCAAGCCTGGATCAACACAGCGACTGAAGTCATTCATACAGCACTCAACATCAAAATTTGGCGACTATGAAGCTCCATGTTATCATCGGGCTGCTATCAGCTACAGCTCACGCTCTCATTGCAATTGAAGTCAAGGGCAAGAGATTCATCAAACCAAACACAGATGCTCGAGAAGCTGGTGAGGTTTACTTTGTTGAAGGTATCGATTATTTGATCGGTGGATCCTCTGGCTACGACTCCAGCTCAGGAGTGGACTCCTTGACGGACGTTGAACAGTGCTACAGGGACGTGTACGTGTTCCAGCAGATGGGCATCAACACGGTGAGAATTTACTCTCTCAACCCTGACTTGGACCATGACGAGTGTATGACCATTTACAACAACGCCGGCATCTACTTGCTTCTTGATGTCAACAGTGGAGAGTACGGATCCAACTTGAACAGAGCCGACCCTGAGGGAACGTACAACTCGGTGTATCTTTCACACGTCTTCAAGTTCATCGACGCGTTCAAAAACTACCCGAACGTGCTTGGGTTCCTCTCGGGTAATGAGGTGATTAACGACCAGTCTGACTATGCATCCACCACTCCGAAGTACATCAGAGCAGTCCAAAGGGATATGAAGCAATACATTGACAAAAACTCTAACCGAACCATCCCAGTGGGTTACTCCGCTGCAGATGGTACAGAGTTGACCCGTGCCACCTTGGAGTACTTGCAATGCCACATCTCAGGTGAAGAAGGTGACGAATCTCGCTCAGACTTTTTCGGTTTGAACTCCTACGCGTGGTGTAGCGGCACTTCTGACTGGACTACTTCGGGTTACGACAAGTTGAACTCCTCATTGGCGAACACTTCTATTCCTTTGATCTTTTCCGAGTTCGGCTGTAACACTAACAGTCCAAGAACGTTTGACGAGATCTCCGATGGTATATTTGGTGGGCTAATCAACACGTTTTCTGGTGGTCTGGTGTATGAGTACTCACAGGAGGCATCCAACTATGGAGTAGTTACGATCGACGATAGTGATGGGTCTGTCACATATCTCCAGGACTTCACCAACTTACAAGCACAGTACAATAACGTGACACTCCCTACCATATCTGAGGACAATGTTGATGAACTTGATGCCCCTGAATGTGATGCTGACCTGATCACTTCCATTTATTCAGACTTTGGTGCTGACTTTGACTTGCCTGCCCAGCCAGATGACATTGCTGCCCTGATCAAATACGGCATGAACTCCACCAACATCGGTAAACTGTTGACAAATGTCACCGCTAGAGGGTCGGAGTACACCATCTATGATAAAAACGATGAAGTAGTCAAGAGCGCAACAGTTTCATTTGCCGAGGAGAATATGATCAACACACAGTCTGGAATTGCAACGGCATCGGACTCCACAGTTGCATCAGAGTCAAACTCAATCGCTACAGCCTCGAGCTCGGCATCTTCATCCTCGACCGGTGGTGCTCAAGGAGCTGGTGTTCTTGGAAGCTCAGCTCTTTTCGGAGTTATCGCTGCTGTGCTGTTGTGATGTTTTTTTTTTAGAACTATTATGAACTCGATTAACACGTAACCATTACTTGCAGCCCTACCTTGAAAGACCCATAGGACAGGAAGTTGATGCGCGCACTCAGCGAGGCTGCGGCGTTTGCGGAGTTTACACCCCCGTTTTCGGGGCCAAGCCCGAATCTCTGCAGTAGAGGACAGGATTGTTTGCTCTCAATATATATATGGCTCTGTCACAGACACAAGAATCGAGCTACTGCTTTCAAGTTGTTGGTGTGGTCACACATTGTCAAGTTATTTATAAGCTGATCCTTCTCTCGCAAAAAGTGAACATGTTTTCCAAAACCACACGTGAGCTTCTTAAGGACATCAACCCAGCGCCACCAACGCTCACAGAGAAGAACTGCGAGGACCAGACAGGAAAGTACTTCCTCATCACTGGTACATCTGCCGGTCTCGGCAAGGAGCTTGCTCAGATTTTGCTCTCCAAGAACGCCACTGTTGTCACTTTGAACAGAAACCAGGAGAAGACAGAGAGAGTCTCTGTCGACATCATTGCCGCAGCCAAACAGTACAACCCAGAGCTCAGTGACGCTACACTCAAGAAAAGACTGATCAACGTCTATGCAGACTTATCAGACCTCACCACTATCAAGCCAGCGGCTGAAAAGATCCTCAACTGTGTCCCAAAGTTGGATGTCGTCATCAACAACGCCGGTGTCATGGAGCCACCTGCTGGGTCCAAGACCAAGCAGGGCTACGAGCTGCAATTTGGTTGCAACGTGATGGCCCATCAGCTGCTCATTGATCTAATCACTCCACTGGTTCTCAAGTCCAGCGCTCCTAGAGTCATCTTCACCTCTTCATCGTCCCATGCTCTTTCTCCACCCAACGGTGGTCTAACTTGGGACTTTAAGAACTGCCCAGTACAGGGCCAGGAGCTTTATGGACAGAGTAAGGCTGGTAACATTTACCAGGCTGCAGTCTATGGCCAGAAACACCCTAACGTAATCTCGTTGTCTCTTCACCCGGGAATGCTCGTCACTGAACTGCAAAGAGAGTATGGCTGGTTGAAACAAGCTTTCCTCAAGAGGTTTGTGATGTCTCGTGCTATCTTTGGTGCCTACACTGAGCTTTGGGCTGCTGTCAACCCTGAGCTAACCACTGCGGACTCTGGAAAGTTTGTTGCTCCATGGGGTTACTTCAGAGACCCAAGAGATGATATTAAGGCCGGGTGCAGCGACGGTACCGCACAGAAGATGGTTGACTGGGTGGAGAAGGAAATCGAACAGTACAAGTGAGCTTCTTAAACAGCAAATGCTAAATAATTTTTAATCTGATTTCATTCAACGCATTCTTCAGTAAACATTAGGCATCATCAGTTATCGAAAAGCCGAGGCCAGAGCACTGCACCGCTGCTTATCAGATCTAATCAGGAAACTTCACTAGAATGTTCCATGGTTTCCTCAACATTTCCCCTGGAGCCTCCGCGCTCCAGAAATTTCCACCACACTGCCCCACAGAAGGTTCCAGAATCGGACGCGGTATCGCGGCTTTTACGCAAGTCCCCGGACCCACCGGCTGTCAAACTCTAGAACCTTCCACCAACGAAGAATAGGGAATACGGGTGGCGCCATGGAGAAGTACATAAAGGGGATGGTACCCAGCTACATTCAACTGGACCGCTATATGAATTTTCCAATCATCATTCAATTCAACAACCAAACAACTGAATAACTCAATAACCCCATACGCAATCCAACAATGGCCTACTACAACGCTTCCCTCGCTGACATTCTTAACGCCCTCGCTGACGAGGCTCCACAGCGTTTCTCCAGGTTCCCACAGAGAGGCCAGTTTGCGCGTCCACAACCTCAGTCATACTTCTACTCTCCACAGGAGGATGATGACGACGAGTCCAGTGATGGCGGTTACTACTCCATGAGATACCCTGACTACTACTCGCCATATGTTGCTCAGCGCTCTAGAGGCCCATTCAGACGCCCACAGGCTGCCCCTCAACAGCAGACTCAACAGCAGCAGCAGCAGCAACAGCAGTCACACCCTCAGGGACTTGATTTGAACGACGTTCTGTCTATGCTTCTTGGTCAGGGTCAGGGTCAGGTACCAGCTCAAACTGCCGAGAGCCCAGCTGCTTCTCCTCAACCTGAGCAGAAGCCAGTTGAGAAATCAGCACCACAGCCAGCAGTCTCCGAGAAGAAGCCAGAGGAACAGAAGAAGGAGACAAAGACTCCTGCGCCAGCTCCAGCTCCAGCTCCACAACCATACCACCGTCACTCTACTGCCAACTTCAAGGAGCCAAAGGCCAAGATTGAGATCTCCCAGCGTAACGCTAAGAATCCAGATCTGCCATACTCCCCACAGACAAACGTTTACGAGACGGAGAAGGAGTACATTGCCGTGATGGCTATTCCAGGTGCCACACTCTCGCAGTTGGACATCGACTTCCACCCATCAACCAACGAAATCGTTGTTAAGGGAACAATTCCAGAACCTTTCCCAGTTGAGCAAGGTATGAAGATCAACGAAGTGAGAACAGGATCAGTTGAGAGAAGAATCAAGTTCCCAACATTGCCAAAGATCGCAGACGAGCAGATCAAGGCTAAGTACCAGAATGGATTGCTGACTATCAGAGTACCAAAGAACGACGAAAAGGAGATTAGACCAAAGAGAAGAGTCACAATTGAGGAAGTACCAGATGAGGAACTGGTATTTGAGGAGACTGGTGGTCTTGTCCAGTGATCTCGACACCTTTGTGAATTATTGTTATGACTTTCTGTGATGAACGTTGATGACCTGTCTTGTATATTAATATTACATCCCTAACCTGCATTTTTAATTCGAAGATTTATGTTAGATCTAATAGTCGAGTGTATTGAACTGGGGTGGTATTAGCTACTACTCGCAATTTGGCATTTAATCGATCCAAGAACATTTAAAACTCGCTGAGTTAACTAGTCACCCATAGTTCGGCTACATTTCTGCTTGAATCTCTATGTTTTATTTTTGCTTTATGGATAGCCAGCTCCAAAAAGATGATAATATACAGTCGTGATTAGTGTACAAGAATGATCAGGCCCATGTTCTTCCCTTGACGTTCTTCAATTCTTCTTCTGTCATAACCTTTCCCGTTGTGAAGTAGCCAGAAGTGATCTTAGCGTCAATCTCAACACGGGAGTCAGGTGGGATCAACTCGTCTGGGATTGGGATTCTCTCAATGATTGGAATACCCTGTTCAACAATGGCATCGTGCTTCATGTTGGACATTGAAAGCATACGGTCAATCTTTGTGATTCCCAACCAGTGCAAGACATCCGGCATCAACTGCTGGAATCTCATGTCACGGACACCAGCGATACATTCAGTTCTGTAGAAGTACTCAGCGGCTGTGTCACCTCCTCTCTTTCTGGCGTTGTAGACCAAATACTTAGTCACTTCACCCAAGGCACGACCTTCTTTTCTGAAATAGACAACGACACCAGCACCACCGTTCTGAGCCTCCTTAACAGCCTCTTCGATACCAAAGATCAAGTATGGACGACATGTACAGATATCAGAGCCAAAGACATCGGAACCGTTACACTCGTCATGGATTCTCAATGCCAACTTCTTGTCTGGGTTGGAAACGTTGGCTGGGTCACCAAAGATGTAAACGGTCAAACCTCCAATTGGTGGCATGAATACCTTGATGTCTGGTCTGGTGATCAACTCTGGGTACATACCGTTAGTGTCCTCGAACAATGCCTTACGGAGCTCACCTTCAGTGATGCCGAATCTCTCAGCAACACCTGGCAAGTACCATACAGGCTCGACGGCAACTTTGCTAACGTTCAAATCACCGTTCTTGTTGATGACAATTTCTCCGTCAACAACCAATCTGCCAGCTTCAACGGCCTCCTTCATCTCAGTGAGCTGCATGTGCGCCTTGGTGACTGAGATGGTTGGCTTGATCTCAACGTTCTCGGACTTGCTTACATCGTCGAACAACCATGGGACCAAGTGACCAAATGGGTCCATAGAGACAATCTTCTTCAAGTCGCCCCACGTTGGCTGCTGTGGGATGTCAAACACTGGCTGGGCATTCGTGTAGTTGGCGGTGTAGGAAGGATCCAGCTGCTTAGAGGCAACGGCCAAGGCGTGGTAAACACAGTAGGATCCGGCGTTGGCACCGATGGCGTTGTGCTTGGCAAGCCCATCCTGGTATCTAGAACAGACGACTGGGCCTCTCACGGCTGGGTCAGAGTGGCCCCAGTTCATTGGGAGTGGCTTCATGTTGACATCGTTGGTGTATGTGGTGAGGACGACGTCGCTCATGTCAACAGCCTTTTCGTTCTTGAGCTTCAGCATCTCATGGTGGCTACACTTCTCAGTGTGTACGTGGGCCTGGACAGGCATCGATACAGCGGCGACAGGAGCCATTGTGAGATGGTTGTAGTGGGCAAGTAGTGTGGAGTGTGGAGTGGGTTGTAAAGTGTGTATCGGTTGGGTGGCTAGCGTATCAAACGGTGATAACGCAACGAACGCTCGATGGATAATGATGATATTTGAGGCTACAAAACCCAAGGAAAGTGAGTTGGGAAGAGGACAACGGGCTCTATTTATATACAAATGGGTGCTCAACCAAAGGAAGCTGCGGATGTGATAAATAGTGGGCTCTCACAGCCAGAACCCCTCGCACACGCTTCTCCGTGGGTGTTAAGATAGTTGCCGGCGGGGATAACGAGCGCAATCGCCTGGTTGGAGACACACGCGATGATGTAATCAACTGATAAGATAAATGGAAACCCGGACACCACGCAAGCTGCCTGTTTTTTGGCCGACGGGGATAAGGGATTGGAGGGTAAGGATCCACGTTGGGTGTTCATTGTAGCCGGAGAAAGCGGTGCTGTTCTCCACTATACACAGGAAGACCGTCGGATGATACTGCTTGTTCGTTGGACCCGGAGACGCAGCACTCGAGGGCAAAGTGGACCTCATTTCCCTACGGTATCGGTGGGTGAGAATTGATTAGACTGTGATTACCTAATCTGCAACGAGACCAGTGATTACGTAAACTTGAGGGACTGGACTTTACACCGCGAAATTGGAGCTTACCGTGGGCCCCAGCCAGCATTGCTTAGGCATTGCTTAAGTCCTCGCTTTATTGGCACATCGAGGGCCAGTGGACCTGAACTCCTGTCCGCTAATCATTGGGACTTGAAGATCATTGAGAAAATCATTATAGAAATACCGTTCGCAGAATGTTCACAGAACTTCTCAGCACGTCGGGCAAGCCGAAACTGAAGATACCGGAACCGAAATGTGAACTCCTCGGCCCCGTTTCGTTATTTATACAGTCATGTCTAGGACTCATTGCCATGTCATCATTGGTGCTCAAAAGATACTATGAAACGCCCAAAAGGCCGTGGCAAGTGTGGTTCTATGATGTGTCGAAACAGCTGCTGGGATCATTGGGGATCCATCTGCTCAACTTGTTCGTCTCACTGATCAAGTCAAAGGCATCAATACTGGGAATGCTGTACATGACGGATGGCCCCGACCAGCCAGATGATGATATCGGCGAGTGTGACTGGTACTTCCTTAACCTGCTGATGGACACCACCGTTGGCGTACCCATATTGTATGGGTGCCTTATCATGGTGTACACATTTTGTGAATTTTGCAACATCAAGGGAATTGAGAGTGGCAATTACGGAGACCCTCCACACTTCATTCCATATCTGAAACAGCTCGCCATATTCTTTGTGGCTCTGACCCTGATGAAGTGCTGTACGTACCTATTGCTCTACATCCCTGTGTTCGCTATATACGCAGACTGGGTCTTGAGCTGGTCAGACGGCTTCCCCAACTTACAGATTGTGCTTGTAATGTTGGTGTTCCCAATCATGCTGAATTGCTTCCAGTACTATGTGGTGGATAACCTGATCAAGTTCCCAACAGCAAAGCTACGAGATGCATGAACATCAGTAAGAACGATTGTGTAACCAATCCCCATAAATAGTTTACCCTCTAAATTTCGTGTGTAGCCCAAACCCCGAAAATCAAGCTCAAACCTTCATACCAGAACTAACCTTGATAAGATCAGAGCCCTTGAGGTTGAAGTTGCTCTTATTGAGGTTTTTCATAAATTCGTAAATCTCAACATCATCGTTCATCGCTAGCAACTTGTCCTCAAAAATCTTGAACAAAGCCAGGGAGACTCTTTGCATCTCTATGTATCCATTTAGCATCATGTTATCCCAGACCCTGAACACGATATGTGCACTCAGGCTGTCAGTGAACAGGCTCATAAACCAATTGAAGCAAATGGGATCAAGGTCAACACCGTATCTCTGAAAATGCTTGTCCAGTTTGGGTAACTGCGATTTAAAGTTCTTTTTGAGTACTTGTAAATCACCTTGAACGTTTTTCAGATTGAAGAACCCAGATGGTAAAATGTTTTCAATCATCCCAATAAAACACCAAAACGCATCCTCCTCAGTGTGGAAAACCAATAAGAGATTTGCAACGATGAAGTTCATGCCTTGGCAGTACCCTATGTTTGTGTACTTCCTGGCAAATGCAATCAACACGTTCTGTAACTTCTGCAGCCCAGGACCGTTATCCTTGAAGAAGACGTTGAAGGGCATCGTTCGATACAGATCCAGTTGAATTTGCTGTTCCGCCTCCTGATTTTTATGTGAGGAATGTAGCAGTGTATCGTATTCAGAAGGGTTCATTAAAGTTTTGGATCCTGAGAGCTCAGACCATATACGAGGTCGGTGTGACATAGGGATACCGTAATGAGATATGAGTCGTTGGAATTGAATGTATAGCGGTTTGTAATGCGTGGCAATGGATTTGCCGTTGATGATAAGAATTGAAGGCGTCAGGTCATTGTGCTGGGATTGTGATATTGATATCTTTTTAAGGAACTCATCCCACTCTTTTAAAGATTGCGATTGAGTTTTATCATAATTGAGAGCCAGGGATTGTAGTTTCGAGGTGATGTCTTGTGATGCTGATTTTGAAGGCAGTATTGATGATGAAGAGGACTTCCGTGGTTGTGTGGGAGGACATGAGACTCTGTTGTTGTCGTATAAGAAGCCAAACTGGTCAACAAATCTATTGTTCTCTTGCTTGTTTGAATCCGTATAATCTTTAAATTCTGAGGATCGGAAGTTGTCCATCTCCACTGGGACGAGTAGTTCCTCCGTGCTGGCGCTTTGCGGGACATGGTTGAGCAACTTGTTGGACATAGCTGATAACAGATGATAGTTGGAAGGTTGTGCAGAGTCTCTCAATGGAGATCCTCGGCTGGAATTGAGGGTAAGGGTAGCGTCTGCATCATTCTCCTCCTCCTGTCCTCCCATCAAGTTCCCATATGCCGTTGAGCCACCAGTAACGACGCTGGAGGTGGAGCTCGCCACAACTTGTTGGTGCATCGCATCCTCAATCATGTCCTCCAAAGTGTCTTCACCTCCATCAACGACATCGATCTGTTGCCTTATCAGTTGTTCCAATTGCGACTGTGAAACACCCATCTCCGCCGAGACCAACCGCATCAGCACTCCTTCTCTTTGCGCATACTTCCTGCTTATTGCGGAGAGTTCTGCCTGTCTCTGTGCAAGGTCTTGGGATAGCTGACGAATGAGCGGGACTGCGCCATACCGGCGTACCAGATGCTCAATGGCTTGCTGTGATGATATGTGGATGTTGCCGGGTATGCTTTGCGTGTCCTGGAACAACGCGTTGGTGGTACCGGTGGTTGTGGTGGTGGTAGTGGTGTTTATGCTGCCATTGCATGATGCACCGGACAAAGAGGAGTGTAATGGTGCATGAATTGACACGTCATCTTCATCCGTATTGGTGTGTGTATTGTTCGTTGTTGGCTTTATGTTCTCGTGTGATGCCGTGGATGTCTTGCCACTGTGCCGCCTAGGCCGTCCGTTTGCGTAGGACATTGATCGTGAACGGCCCAGCGAAAAGCTGTTAGGGAACTCGTCCATGGTGAATCTTTAAAGACGTTCTGATGGAAAGGCAGTGCGTCTTTCTGTAGTGAGCTCATCATGAACTTCACGAACTGAGGTACAGCAGAAATGTGACAAGTGCTCGAGCTGTCAAATATTCACGGCTAAAATGGTGGTCTACACGATGTTGGTTTGAGGCTACTGATGTGCTCACCCATTACTTAATAGCATGGAAGTTCAAACCCGACCATATCAGTGTGGTTGTAGCATGAATTGATACTGAATAAGATAACTATCTCATACCTAAACATCGCCCAGCCCGGCCCGCGGTCGGCCCAATTTACCGACCCGGTTACCGCCGTATAATTCCAGACCCGCGGCCGGCTAATGTTGTCTGCGGTAGGGGAAAAATTATTTAGTCCACACCCGCGAGGACTAAGCTTCTGGATGCCTACAGAACGAGCAAATTAAGGCTGTCAAAGGGGAACAGAACAATGGAATTATGTGTCTTGTACCCCAAAGCCCGGTTGGATCAGATATAATTGCTCAGGGGCAGTTTGCATCATTGTTTACCTTTGGTTGTAGTTGTTGGGGGTCGATGGCCCAACCTATCGGCCCGTTGGCACGGTGACCATTGATGTAGCTGTGCCGGGCCAGCAGATGGGGCGACCAATCAGGTGGCTTCCCAGAACGAGCATTAGATAATAAAAAGTGGCTGCCCGGTGTCTCTTCCCAAACTGGGGTCATAACCGGGGAAACGGCTTCTCAACTTCCAACGACATGTAAGAGATATTACGCAGGCTGTACACTTCCCCGAACAGCGGTGCCTCGTGCAGATAACAGGACATACAAGGGAGCACTCACTACCTCCCAGCGAACCACTATAGAGTTCTCTTCATAGGAAAGTGTGCCGATTCAGCTGGGGGAGTACTCAACACTCAATTCTCCACCACCATCGCCTTCCCACTCGTCGAGTTTTAGTGCTCACCGGGTTGTTGTTTAGGCACGCTGATGCGAATACAGGGGATTATGAAACAAGGGCTGTTGAAATTCGGACAAGGTTGTTAACAAGCTACCCCCGACCCAGCGCAGAGTTCATAGATTGGTACCGTATGGTGCCGAACTGTACATAGTACTCTACAAACTTATCTGTGTGTGTGCATGGCGCTGGAAGCCGTCAGTCGCACATTTTCTGAAAGAGAGATCGAAGTGAGGTTCAGCAGTAGCATCATGACGAGATGGCGGTGCCTAACAACGACCAACGAGAACTCAGTGTCTGAGGGCTGAGCCGAGGCTCACGGCAGTTATGGTGTGGTTTCATCTTACGAACTCGGATGAGTAACTTCTGTTGCTTTCATTAATCAGGGTGTACATATCTTGCAGCACTGTGCACTTGAGAGACACTTCAAAGACAAGGGTTGCCTTGTTTTCCATACCTGACCCCGTTGGAGCTAAAGATGGTGCATCTGAACTCCTCAATCTGGGAATCCAGTGCATCCAGAAGAATTCCCGCAAGATTATAAGAAGTAGCAGTCGCCTTCTCTACACCTCCCTGTCCTGTTCAGTCTATCTCCTTCACTCTCCTCATTGTTCATCAAATCAAATGAGACTTCACCATCTCTTTGCCCTCTGTGGAGCTGCACTGTCAGCTCCAACTCCAGAGATTGAGCCATCCCAGTTCAGAGCGCTTTGGCAACCGGCCGATGTTATCCCATCTAATGCCACCGTGCACTATCTCGAGTGGAACCTCACCGTAGAAACCCGCAACATCGACGGTAACTACAGGGAGACCTTCCTGATCAATGGCCAGATGCCTGGCCCTGCCATCACGGGTAACCAGGGAGATTGGGTTGTCATTAACGTGCACAACTACCTCACTGTACCAACCACAATCCACTTCCACGGTGTCCACCAGAAGAAGACCCCCTTCAGTGATGGTGCAGCCGGTATTACACAATGGCCAATCCTCAGTGGTGACTCGTACCAGTACGCCATCGAGCTCGAGCAGTACGGTATGTACTGGTACCACTCGCACTACAGAGGTTACAACAACGATGGTGTTTTGGGACCTATCTACATCGTTCCTGGTGAGGATGTTGAGAGACCTTATGCCGATATCGTTGAAGAGGAGGACATGGATTTGTTGATGGAGTTGGAGAAGTCTCCACAGACATTGCTGTTCAGTGACTGGTTCAAGGAGACGTACGACTCCGTGGCTGCTAAGATGTTTGGCTTTGGGATGGATCCAACCTGCATCAGAACTGTGTTGACCAACGGAAAAGGCCGTCATATCTGTTGGGACGAGGACACCCTGCAAACTGAAGGTATCTCCAAGACGTCCAAGCTTCAAGCAATGACTGGCACAAACTCCACCACAATTGACAGTTACGGATGTCTGGACCTCGGTGTCTTGAACGGATTTGCCTCTATTGAGTACGACAAGTCTCTCTTGCTGTTCCCAGGTTACAACACCGAGTGTGTCAACTCCACAACCGAAATGGAGGTTATTTATACCAATGGTAAGAAATACGTTATGCTCAACCTGCTCAATGGTGGAGGTGAGTTCTCTAAGATGTTTTCGATCGATGACCACAACGTCACAGCCATTGCTGTGGATGGTGAGTTTATCGAGCCAATCACAGGCCAACAGGTGTACTTGCCAATTGGACAGAGAGTCACTGCCATTGTGGAGGTTGATGCCTCCAAGCACGACGATGTTTCCAAGCCATTTGCCATCAGAGTTGCCAGTAACGATATGCCTCAGTTGATTGAAGGTGTTTCGCTCTTGGTATATGGATCTACAAACTCCACCAAGGTGAACACCACTGAGCTGCAATCCCAAGTTTACCCAGAAGCCAACGGTGTCCAGTTCCAGAATAAGGGTGCCGTCTTGCTCTCTTCCAACTACTCGCTCATTGATCCAAGACTCTCTACTCCTTACAGTGTTGATCTTCAGCCACCAACCGGTCCAGCTAACCACACTTTGTATTTGTACTTGAACCGTTTGGGTCAGACTTCATTCTCCATTTACAACAACCTCACCATGTCTGGTGGAATGGAGCTCGATGAGCCTTCGCTGTTCCTTTTGGCTCAAGAGCCTACACTGAACCTATCCATGACTAGCCCAACTTTGATTGATATGGGTATTGAGAGAGGTGACATTGTTGATATCATCTTCCAGAACTCGCCTATCGCTGATCATCCATTGCACTTGCACGGTCACTCTTTCTGGATCTTGAGTTTGAATGACTCGATTGCTACATTCCCATACAATTCTGTGGAGGAGGCTATTGAAGCTGGTGACGAGGACCTGCTCGACTTCGAAACTGCCCCCTATGTTGATAACGTGGCTATTCTTACTGGTGGTTATTCAGTGGTTAGATTGGTTGCTGATAACCCAGGTGTCTGGATGATCCATTGTCATATCCAGACCCACGTCAGTGCCGGTATGAGTGCTGCCTTTGTCTCTATCAAAGACGAGATCAAGGACATTCCTAAGTCACTGCTAGCACAGGGACATGCCGAGTACAACTATGGAAAGTTGAAGATGGTTCCATCTGAGATGAACATCACATTAACTTGATAAGTTTATAGAAACACAAACCATTAGATACCCTTTATATGAATGCTACAACAAGCGTAAATAATTGCTATGAGAAACAGATATTAGAATGTAGTAAAAAGGTATACATATGTAAGGCGTAAGAACTGAAGGAAAGAGGATAAACCACAATAGTCTTAGAACTCCTTGGTTGGGAAGAAAGAGGAGTAAGCTGACAAAGCTGGAGCACCACCCAAGTGGACGTAAAGCACGTTTGAACCCTCCTTGATAGAACCCTCTCTGACCAACTGGATCAAACCCTGCATGGACTTACCCTCGTAGACTGGGTCGGTCAAGACACCCTCGGTCTCAGCACAGAGTCTGATGGCCTCGATTGTACCGTCGTTTGGCACACCGTAGCATGGGTGAGCGAATCTGGTGTCCAACTGGAAGTCCTCGAAGGTCTTGTCCAAACCGATCAACTTAGCGGTGTTGTTGGCGATTCTCAAAGTCTGAGATTTGGTCTTCTCTGGGGTGAAGGAGGCGTCGATGGCGATGACATCGGCTTCACGGCCGTACTGGGCGAAACCGGCAATGATACCAGCAGTAGTGGAACCGGTGACACAGCACACGACGATCTTGTCGAACTTGGTGCCAGTCTTCTGCTCCCACTCAACAACCTCATCAGCAAAGCTGACGAAACCCAAACCACCCTTTGGATGCTCGGAACAACCAGCTGGGATGGCGAAAGGCTTCTCACCCTTGGCCTCCAACTCGGCAAGAGCGTTCTTGAAAGACTCTCTGATACCGATGTCGAACTTGTCCTCAATGACACGGACATCAGCACCCATGATACGGGACAACTCAATGTTACCAACCTTGTTGTACACATCCTTCTCGGCCTCTGGGATTGGGACCCAGTCCTCCTGGATCAACACACACTTCTTACCCAAGTGAGCGGCCAAGGCGGCAACCATTCTGGTCTGGTTGGACTGACGGCCACCGATGGAGACCAAGTGGGTGTAGTCGCCCTCCAAGATGTCTGGGACGATGTACTCGAGCTTACGAAGCTTGTTACCACCGAAGGCCAAACCGGAGTTACAGTCCTCACGCTTGGCGAAGAGGTTGACCTTGCCACCGAGGGCCTTGGACAAACCCTTGAGCTCGGAGATTGGAGATGGGCCGAAGGTGAGTGGGTACTTCTTGAACTGGGAGACTCCTGTAGCGGTCATTGTAGTGTGTATGTGTATGTGTGTTTGTTGTAGTAGTTTGATACTGCTGAGAGAGAGAGTAATGGGGACAGATGAGAAGGTCACAGGGACAGACAGGGTGCCTTTTATATCTCCCATACGCCAAAGGGCATCGCATCGCCCAGATCTGGCCGCTACGCCCAATCCCCCACCACAAAGGGCTCTTATCCGCCAGCATGCGATGAGGTGGCTCTGATTTGCAGCGGATTTGTACCTTCCCGCACCATGCGCTATCAGCACTGTCGGAGTTGGCTCGGGTACAAGCCCGAGGTGCCCTCTGAGGCCAACTAATGGGCACAAATAAAGCAGTAGAATCGGCTAACCATCAAAACTGAGAGCCGGTATGTATATATGACCCACCACGGGCCAATGGCAAAGCTCCAGAACCCCAAACCGTCTAATAATTAGCTGTTGTGAGCGCTAAAGTGTGCGCCTTGCACGCCGGGCTCGGGCGCGCTCTCTTAGGTAATCACTCGCGTGCTGGTTAGATAAGCACCGAGGTCATGTCGAGATATAGAGTGCAATCAGGGGCACAAGGAAGCTTTGCACAGCGTTGAAAATGGGCAAGTGACACATTGGCACCCTGAATCATCCATTTTCCTGCTTAAAAATGTGAAACTACACCAAAACCACTCACAAATGGGCCTCCCGCCAACGCGCACTGGCTTATCGGCGCGCATGGGCACTGATCTCCGAGCCGTCATAGGGGACTAAAATTGCCGACGTTGTATTCAGTTTGGGCACCGGTTGTGCGCCTATAACCGCGTAATTTGTACTCGAGTGGAAATATATCAGCTCTGAGATCCGCCCTCAGATGCTGTTGCTACCAGGGACCCACCCCGAGCTACTCCCCACGCTCAAACACTCTCAGCTTCCAATATGGGTAACGTTCCATCCGTCGAGCACATCTCGTCCAAGACCACTGTCACCATCCCAAACCAAGGTACCCTCACCGGACTCACCATCAAGGATGAGGAGACATTGAAGCCTCTGACAAACAGATTCTGTGGTGTCAGATATGCTCTCCCACCAACCGGCGACCATCGCTGGAGACGTCCTCGCCCTATCCCCCAGAGTTACGATTACACAGGCGACTACCTTGACTTCAAACTGCAAGGTGCGCAGCCACCATTGGCCATGAAGGAGCTGCCAAACGTCAGAGCAGGCGCAAACACCACGGAAGACATCACCTACTTGAACATCTGGGTCCCGGCAAGTGATAAGCACAAGCCGGCAGAAGGTTGGCCAGTGCTTGTCTGGTTCCATGGTGGTTGGTTGCAGTACGGTAAGGCCAACCACTCGATCAATTTCGACCCAAGAGATTTGCAGAACGATGATAAGTTTGACCAGCACTACATCCTCGTTGTCCCAGGTTACAGAGTTTCACTGTTTGGATTCTTGGCCTCTCAAGAGTTGCTCGATGAGGACCCAATGAGTTCTAACTTCGGATTCTGGGACCAAAGAGCCGCCATTGAGTGGACTTATGACAACATCAAGTGGTTTGGCGGTAACCCAGAACAGATCTCTGTTGGCGGCCGTTCTGCTGGCTCTTACTCAACTTTCTTCCAGTTGTCCTACGAGTTGTATCACCCAGAGGATAGACAAATTATCAAGCAAGTTGCTCTCGTGTCCAACGCATTGGCCGTTCAACCTAAGGGATTGGATGAGCTACAAGTTCAATTCAATGAAGTATGTGCTAAGTTGGGCGTGGATGCTTCATTGCCAGGCCCTGAGAAGCTGGCCAAGTTGAGAGAGATCCCTCATGAGGACCTTCAGGACGTTGTTGCCAAATTGGACATGCACACTTTTAGAGCCTTCACAGAGGGTAATTTCATCTCTGAAACCATGCTTAAGGATATTGATTCCGGTAAGTACGCTCAGCTCGCTGCTGCTAAGGGCATCAGAATTGTCATCGGTGAAGTTGGTAACGAGCCTTTGGTGTATGCCAACTTGAACACACCAACAACTTTGGATGGACTGAAGTTGCAACTGCAGAACTACTACCCAAAGAAGGTGGTTGATACACTTCTGGAGATCTATCCAAAGATTGATCCATCATTGGAAACCTCCGACCCAGAGCTCTTCAAGAAGAAGATCTGGGAGGTCTACGGAGACATTGTCTCAGATCTCCAAGTTTCCGTGTCTTTGCGTGGATTCGTCAACAAACTGGTCCAAGGAGGGTTCCCACTTTCCCAGATCTTCAGATACAGAATCGACTACAGACCTCAGCTGCTGGACAGATACGTCAAGCCTGAAGATGGTGTCCCACACAGTGCGGAGAACCACATGTGGTTCTATGCCAAGCTGGACGGGTTCTTGCCAGAGGAGGAGCTGATCATCCAGAACTTCCTCAAACCGTTCATGCAGTTCTACAACTTCAAACCGGTTGAGTCGTGGGACAACTCGAAGATCGACTCGTATAGATACTTCGCCAAGGATGGAACTTGTTCCATCAAGGATGATGAGTATTGGGACTGGGGTATGAAGATTTCCGATGCTGTCTACAAAGCTGAGCTTGGTAACTGACCCCTGGAGTCAGTCTACTTGTAACCTCAAGAACTTAATATTACGGAACTGGATTTCAAACCCGCATTGTAGGTACCTTATCCAGTAATTAAACCGATTGTACAACATACATAAACTGCTTCCACCCTCAGGCCGCCAATTCCGAGGTCATGGTCACGTGTACTCCCGGTTTTCCAGCTACCTCCCGCTTTCCAACGTCTCTTCTGTCGCATCGGCCGCGGGCATCGAACGTGCAAAACCGCAAAAATTCAGTGCAATTGAACACCTTTTCAAACGATTAGACAGTGCTTTCTGGCAGCTCACAATCACCATTCAAAATGTCAGGCCAGGAATACACCCAGGACAACCTGTCCAATGATTTCGCTCAGCAGTCGTTGAATGAGCAGCAGCAGCAGCAACAGGGTGGCTACCAGAACAAGCGTCAGTACAACCCAAACCAGGCACAGGCGTTCCAGCCAACTGCTCAGGCCTTTGTTCCAGGCCAGTACAACCAGCAGCAGTCGTACGGCTACAACAACCAGTACCAGCAGGGTGGCTACCAGCAAGGTGGGTACCAGCAGGGAGGCTACCAGGGCGGTTACAACAACAACAACCGTGGTGGATACCAGAACAAGCCATACCAGAACAACTACAACAACAACTACAACAACAACTACAACAACAACTATAACAGCAGCTACAACCAGGGAGGCTACCAGCAGTCCTACAACCAGGGCTACAACAACGGCGCCCAGGGCTACAACTCCTATCAGCAGCAGCCACAGCAGCCACCACAGCCAAGAGGTATGTCTCTGGAAGAGTTCCAGAAGCAGAGCGCTCAGGCCCAGGCTGACCTGAACAAGCCAAAGCCAAAGAGAACGTTGAAGCTCGCCTCAAGCAGTGGTATCAAGATTGCCAATGCCCCAAAGAAGGTTGAGGAGACTCCAGCCCCAGCCCCAGCTGCCAAGGAGGAGTCTGCTCCAGCTGAGGAGAAGAAGGAGGTCAAGGTTGAGGAGGAGAAGAAGACTGAAAAGGCCGCATCCACACCTGCTGCAGTGTCTGCTCCATCTCCATCTCCATCTCCAGCTCCAACTCCAGCCCCAGCTGTCAAGAAGGAGTCTACACCAACTCCAAAGGTTGACGCTGTTGCCAAGGCCGTTGAAGAGGAACAGATTGACGAGTCCATCGTGAACGACATGTACGGTGGTAAGGACCACGTCTCCATCATCTTCATGGGTCACGTTGATGCTGGTAAGTCTACCATGGGTGGTAACTTGCTTTACCTCACCGGTGCCGTTGACAAGCGTACCGTGGAGAAGTATGAGAGAGAGGCCAAAGATGCCGGTAGACAGGGTTGGTACTTGTCCTGGATCATGGATACCAACAAGGAGGAGAGAAACGATGGTAAGACCATTGAGGTTGGTAAGTCCTTCTTCGAGACAGACAAGAGACGTTACACCATCTTGGATGCTCCAGGTCACAAGCTTTACATCTCTGAGATGATTGGTGGTGCCTCCCAGGCCGATGTTGGTATGTTGGTCATCAGTGCCAGAAAGGGTGAGTACGAGACCGGTTTCGAGAAGGGTGGTCAGACCCGTGAGCACGCCTTGCTCGCCAAGACCCAGGGTGTTAACAAGATGGTTGTCGTTGTCAACAAGATGGATGACCCAACTGTTGCCTGGTCCAAGGAGAGATACGATGAGTGTACCTCCAAGTTGGCCATGTACCTTAAGGGTATTGGTTACAACGTTAAGGAGGATGTTGTGTTTATGCCTGTTTCCGGTTTCACCGGTGAAGGTTTGAAAGACCGTGTTCCAAAGGACAAGTGTCCATGGTACGATGGTCCATCCATGTTGGAGTACTTGGACAACATGCAGCATTTGAACAGACACATCAACGACCCATTCATGTTGCCAATTGCCGGTAAGATGAAAGACCTGGGTACTATCGTGGATGGTAAGGTCGAGTCCGGTCACGTCAAGAAGGGATCCCAGTTGGTTGTCATGCCAAACAGAACCAACGTTGAAGTTTTGACCATCTACAACGAGACCGAGCAGGAGGTTGACCAGGCCTTCTGTGGTGAACAGGTTAAGATCAAGCTCAAAGGTATCGAGGAGGAGGATATTTCCCAAGGTTTCGTCTTGTCTTCTCCAAAGGCCCCAGTTAAAACTGTCACTAGATTCCAGGCGCAGATTGCCATTGTGGAGCTCAAGTCCATCTTGTCCTCTGGTTTCACATGTGTCATGCACGTCCACACAGCTATTGAGGAAGTCACAATCACTCAACTCTTGCACAAGCTGGAGAAGGGTACTAACAGAAAGTCTAAGAGACCACCTGCATTTGCCAAGAAGGGTATGAAGGTCATCGCCGTGTTGGAGACTGCTGCTCCAGTGTGTGTGGAGACCTACCAGGACTACCAGCCTCTGGGTAGATTCACATTGAGAGACCAAGGTCAGACCATTGCCATTGGTAAGATCACCAAGCTTTTGGAGTGATCTGTGCATTGTAATTAGTTGATTTCTTAGTGACTGGATGTATTTTTAGTAAGTTTTGATCATGTAAGATATCTATGCGTCCGGGTAAATATCGCCTGCTTACAGTGGAAGAACGCGGCTTGTGTGGACTCTGTGGCGAAGCGGATCACAACAACGTTTAGAGATCTGGGCTGGAAGATAAGCAATTGAAAGAAGACTCACGATCCGGAGGCCTGGAGACTTACACCGTACACCCTCAAAGATGTACACTAATGAGACACCTATAAGCTGGGCTCAAGCCGTGGAGCTAATCAGTGGGTTGCAAACTTCATTGTGGATTCTCATGCCGATTGACTAACCTATAGCTCAGAAACGAACAATCTGGCGGGTTTCTATCGCAATGACACGACATTCAGTGCATATGTGAAGTTCAAAGAGCTCTGTAACAGTTAGGAACTCTCGGTTGTTCAGTACATCATCAAGAACCGATTGGAATGGACAAACGAAGACGATGAGTGCTCGATAAACACCGAACCAAACACCACACAGGAACTGTTCATGGATCCCAAGGATGTTAGAATCATATGGAATGACTTCCCATACAACTTCACCTCCGATATCAAGCATGTGGTGGCATGGACTAAGTTGGCAATTCTGGACGATCCCGAGTCTGATATTGGAGACGTTCATGAGCGCACACGGAAGATTATTGACAAGTACGTGCAGAAGACTTTTGTGGAGAAGTTGGGAGTGGACAAGGAAAACGTTGTGTGGTTCAGAAACTTTGCCAGTCTACAAAGTGTGCGGGAGTTGAGCCACGTTCATGTCTTGGTTAGGGGAGTTGATGAGGAAAAGATGTCAGAAGTTGTTGGAAGTTGTGGAGAAACGCTGACAGAGGAGGACATCAAAAAGATTGACGAGGAGCTAAAGGGTTAAAAGTTTTGAATATTTATACAGTTTATTATACATTTCGTGGCATTAACAGAGCTTCTAGAGCTCACTTTTTGTGGGCAATCCACTTCACAGCGACGTCCTTTGCCTCCTTGGCTCCATCAATGAGGAACTCGTAGCAATCAACGCCAATCTGCTTAGTCAAGGCAACAAACTGTCTGGTGGCCAGTACTGAGTAAGTGGTGAACAGGTCGTAGTAGAAGTGGAAGACCCCCGTGACGATGTGGCCCAACTGGTGAGTCTGGATTAGCTCGCTCAGCTGGAACAAATTGATACCTCCGTTCTTGTACTCGTTACACAGAACGATCTGATAGTGCAGGTCGAACCAGTCCTGGAAAGTGAACATGGCATACGACAGAACACCGAGTGTCAATGCCGTGAGGAGCCTGGTCTCCACGGGTGTTTTAGCCGGGGAGCTGACGTACATGAAGAGGTAGATCGAGAGTATCGTCAAGATGACCAGTGCGGTACCCAATGGCGTGGACACTAGCGAGGGCTGCACCACAGGCACGGTTTGGCAGAAGGAGGCCACAGGGGTGTTGTTGATGCCAAACAGCTTGGAGAGCGAGTGGGGGTTCATGTCGACTGGGATGGCCGGCTGTTGCTGGTTCTTGATCAAAGAGGAGAAGAAACTGGACATTTTTTGGTGTAGCGTTCAGCAGTGTGTCAGGGTCCGTTCTGTCGTCCGTTCTCGTTCGGGGAACAAAGCTCAGCTTTATACGCTCTCACACACTGCCGAGGTTGCTCTGACATCTTTCTGACACCGTTGTAGAGGCTGGCTGGCTATAACTTCTTCAACGCGGAGGTGTTCGGATGTGTTTGGTTTTTTTTTTTCTTTTTTGTTGCTCCGCTGACATAAACTTTGTCGAACATCTTTTATCGCCGCCGGTGGGCGGGCAGCCGCAGCAGATTTTCTCCGGCCCGCTGAAGCGTGAGATGTTTCGGCGGGTTGTGTACGAACGGGAAGAAAGACTTACGGTCTGGTGTTGTTCTCTGATTGTTCTCTGTTTGTTCTCCGTCTTCTCACAGGGGCTCACACACAGGTTTCAGTTATAAGGGCGGCGACTTCTCTGCACAGCGACGTCCCTTGGCAGACCCAACCGGCGCACTATAAACTCCATTACCCACTACGAACGCCTCCAGTCATCGCATCACTTGTCCCACCATCAACTCAGTCACACACACACGTACACACCACATCTGATGTCAGAGGTCTCAGTGTCACTCGGGGACGTGATCTTCATCGCTGTGAAGCCGATCCTGAAGATCTACCTGATTCTCGGCACGGGCTTCCTGCTCGTCAAGTTCAACATGCTCACAACTGAGACGTCACGAGGCATCTCAAACATGGTTGTGAACGCGCTGGGCCCGGCTTTGACCTTCAACAAGATCATCACGAACCTGTCAGGCAGCAAGATCAAGGAGATAGGAGTCTTCGTGCTCTCTGCGGTGATCATCTTCGGTACAGGGTTCGCCCTGGCATGTATAGCGAGCCTCGTCACGCCCGTTCCACAGAAGTGGAAGTTTGGTCTCCTGTTTGTCGGCATCTTCAGCAACATCTCGGACCTGCCCATTGCCTACGTCTAGAGTATGGATACAGGGCTGGTGTTCACGGAGGCTGACGGTGACAAGGCCGTGGCTCTCACGTGTGTGATGTCCGCCGTGCAGCAGTTCATGATGATGAACTGTGGCATGTTCCAAATCATTGGCATGGACTTCAAGGAACAAGGCGACGAGGAGAAGAAAGATGTAGAGATGCAGAACATGAATGGGGAAACTACGGGCGGTCCGCAGCTTAAGGACGAGGAATCTACAAACCACCCGACTTCATCCATCTCTTCAACATCTGAGGATGATGCACTGGAGAGTGACGAAGATGACCTCGATGACGAGGATGAGTCTCCAGCACACACATACAGCGTTGTTCCCTTGACATCAAACGGAACAGACACGGACACGGAAACACGGCCTTCATCTCCCCAGCCAATTCATGCTCTCTCGTCTGCTTCTCAGCAATTGCAGAAACAACCACATCTACGACCAAGAAGACTCAGCAATATGTCATCTGTCACAAGAAGAACAAGAAGACGCTCCTCTAATGGCTCCATGGCTTTTCATCGTACACTAACCAACGAATCTGGCTATTCCACTAGATCTGTCCGCTCAAGACAAACCATTCAAACCATCATCGAGGAGTACAGTGAGGCTGACCGTATACCACAAAACTTGGAGTCTTTGTCAAAGACTCTTTCGAAGACATAGGAAGTTGGGTTGAATTACAAAGCAGACGACAACGAACCACCATCACCTCCTTCCAAACTGGACGCTTTCATCCACAAGTACAAACTCGGATGGTTTAAGTTCATTTGCGTTAACATGATTCGTTTACCGTCTGTTATCCTCATCTTGTCCTTCTTCATCGCCATGATTCCATGGGTAAGAGCACTTTTTGTGCATAATAGCATTGATGTCCCAGACGCACCGGATTTGCAACCCCCCTTGAACTTTATCATGGATTTCACCACTTACATGGGTAATGCCGCCGTTCCTATGGGTCTCCTTCTGTTGGGCGGTACTTTGGCTAGATTGGAGATCAACACCATACCCAAAGGGTTCTGGAAGGTGCTACTGTTCATGCTCATTTCAAGACTTGTGGTTATGCCCATCATTGGTGTCCTATGGAGTAACAGGCTTTACGACTCGCACTGGTTAGATGATGATATCTCGAGGTTTATCCAGATTGTCAGTTGGAGTGTTCCATCGTCAACGTCACAGGTGTACTTCACGGCATTTTACACACCTTTGGATGGTCCCCATGAACAGATGGATTGCTACGCCCTAATGCTGTTAGCACAGTACCCGGCTCTGGTTATCACGCTCCCATTTGTTGTGACTTATACTCTGAAGGTGAACTTGGGGATGTGATTTGCGAAGCCTTCGCAGACTCCATACGTTTTCTATTTATTGTTGTTGAATCTTATACCGATACACGACTCCGGCTCTCTCGGCCTCTCCATCAGCACATCAGTATGCAAGCATTCTATCTCAACGTATTACCATTAAGGAGATCAGTAAACTTTCGGACAGGTCAGGGCAAGCACTGTTTGATCAAACTCAAACTGTGCTGATCCCGTAGCTGTCGTAAGATAACGATAACCTTCCCTCCTTGAAAAATCGGGTCCTACCTGCTTCAAAAGCACCAATCTTGAGATCCAGAATGGTGTCAAAGTCTTGGTAGGAGAAGTTTCGTAGCACTTCGAAACGGTCACTCCCTCACCTGTTACGTGTTCAAACGCTTCGTATAGCCTCTGCGGGTTTACTAGATTCATCTTTAGTTTTGGTGTTCGATATCCGCGGCAGGGCTTGGATGATGTCAAGTCGTATGATGCACTGGGTTATCGTACTCTATCTCAGGAAATGCATTAAGTCCCATGGGTCATCAATGTGCCATACTAGGTGTGATTAACAGTGGTGAATATTGCTTGAGATAATCAGCGATCACATCCACCACCAGCGTTAACTGTCATGAGACAGCACTGAAAGTGTAGTAAGGCCGATTACACTTTAGGAGTGAGTGATTTCTAAGGGTGCCGTGGACATCCCTCTCTGCTTGCATGTAGACTGGCAGAAAGCAGAGTTGAACTACCAAGCTACCCATATGAACAAAGGCTCTACAACAAAACTCACAAACAAATAGAAGCATATTAGGCAAATAATAAGTATACAAACAGAGCGAAGAATCAGAACAACCAAGACACAAAGTGCTCGTAGAACCACTCGCCGTCCTTCTTGTTGCTATTTCTCAATCTCTCTCTTCTCTCCTCGTCCTTGATCTTTCCCTCCTCTTCCTCCTCATCAATGAATCTCTTGAGCGTCACCAAGTCAACCTCGTATGGGTTTCTCATCTTGGTCTTATGCACAACCTTGTAACCAACGTAGGCAATGGCGTACACTGGCAAACCGATGTATCCTGTGATGAAAGTCTTGTAGTTGAACCCGTTGATGAACACGGTGAAGTTCTTAATAAAGGCCACGATGATACACAACACAAGGGCGACCCAGGTTCCGTAAGGCTGCAATGGTGCATAGTAAGCTAGTGTCTTCTTGTCGATACCCTGAGCCTTCAAGGCACGGGCGAAACAGATGTGTGTGATGAGGATGGAGATCCAAGTCAACAGACCAAAGATGGAGACAACGTTGACAAAGTATCCGAACACAGTGGAGGAGTTGGAGGAGACAGACATGTATGCCAACAAACAGAAGGCGGTACACATGGCGAGGGAGTAGTATGGGATACCGTACTTGGAGGTTTTGGCAAAGATCTTTGGAGCACTTCCGTTACAGGCCAATCCGTAAAGAGTTCTTGAGCCGATGTACAAGTCAGAGTTGGCAGCTGAAAGAATGAAAATGAGGATACATGCGTTAATCAAGTGGTCCAGACCCTTGATTTTGGCGTTCTTGATGGCAACGACGAATGGGGAGGCAGAGGCAGAAGTGGAAGCCTTGGTAGCGTTGATGAGCAATGGGTCGTTGTATGGAACACACATACCCAAAAGGAACACGGACAAGACGTAGAACACCAAGATTCTGTAGAAGGTGAGTCTGATAGCCTTTGGCACGTTACGACGTGGGTTCTCAGCCTCGGCAATGGTAATACCAACCAACTCAGTACCGGAGTAGGCGAACACAGCGGTAACAAGCACGTTCACAAAGGCAACAAACTTACCCTTAGGAACACTTGCGATTCCGGTATATGGCTTGAAGGCACCTGGATCCTGCCAGTATCTGAAACCCAATCTGTCATGGGTTGGACCACCACCGAGCATGAGGACGAAGAGCAAAAGGATAAGTCCAAGGACAATAAGCACCTTGACACATGAGAGCCAGAACTCAAACTCACCAAAGATTTTGACACCAAAGATATTAACAAGCACAATGATAATGAGGAAAACGGTAATCCAAACACCAGGGTTCACAGTCTCTCGAGAAACCCAGTACTGCATCACGAGCGCACCAGCGGTGATCTGGTTAGGTGTGACGATGAAGTACTTGAACAAGTAACAGTATCCAACAGCGAATCCGATAGCAGGGTCTGCGTATCTTGTAGCGTAACCGGAGAAACCATCAGCCAATGGGATGAAAGTAGCCAGTTCACCAAGACAGCACATAACGATGTACACCAAGAATCCAATGAATGAGTAACCAATGAAAAGGGAAGCAGGACCAGAAGAGGACAAGGCGGAACCGGAACCGATAAGCAAACCGGTACCAAGGGCACCACCGATGGCAATCATCGAGATGTGACGAGCCTTAAGAGACTTCTTCAAACGGTAGCCTTCCTGGATGGCAAGCACCTCATCTTCCTGTGGAAGGGCTGGAGAGCGTAGAGAGTCGAGTGGGTATTGCTCGATATCGTCGAACGAGCGGGATGTCGAGGAGGCAGCCTCCTTCTTGATATCCATATTGTGTGTGGGTATGTGTTTAATGGGTGGTAGAACAATATGCCAAACGATATAGCAGCGCCGATTGTTACGAACTGGGGATCCCCAGCTGTACTTATATCAGTAGACACTTGACTCTCCTCTCATCGTCTGCCCAGCCTAATCGGGAGAAGCCGGTTGGTTGGCTGTTCTCCATCGCTGTGGAGTCATCTTTTGGTGTAAAGCCTAGAAACCTCACACAAGCGGCGCTGTTTTTTGCGATTCCTTCTGATAAGAGCTGTGCAGATGGCAGCTCCGTATTTCAAAAAAGGAAGGGCTGAGGCTTTTCACCTGGGCTTTTGACCTGGAAAACCGCCGAAGACTTGGGTGGAATATCGTAATGTCAAACAAAGTGGTATATAGCCTACGAGTATACTGCATGGACATATCGTCTTCGTCGATATACCTAAGCACGTATTAAAATTCTTCTGAATCGGAATTTTCCTCCCGGAAGATAATAAAACCTGGCAAAACGTTTCTTTTGTCTCCAAGGGTTTTCTCAGGATCTCGTCAGGGCCCAGTGGAGTTGCGAGGCTTGGAACGTTATCGAGTACTTCTGGAACGCCGGGACGCCAAAAATTGCAGATAGGGCTATCTTTCAACCGCAGCTCATAAGCAAGCCCATGGTCGCTTACGATGTGGATACACTTTTAAGGTGGAGCTGCGTAAGATGCCGTTAGGCATCGCGTTAGACATGTAACATGGAATATGGAACATTGACTAGCACGAGACCTTAAGCTCTCAGACACTTTCATCGCCTAGGTCAAATTATTTATACAGCGCTCAGTACAGTTCGTATTCCGCCCCCCCCCCCCCCCCACTGCCCAGGCCCCTTCCGAGTCAGCTGGAATGATAGCCATAGGCTGTTTGGTAGTAGATTGAATCCACTTGGCAACCCCGCTGCTACTTTGCCTCTATCGTCCACTAGACCCTCAGTCTTATCAAGTGGCGGATGGAGTGATAGACACATCTCATAGCCAATCACGCCGCTCGATTGCTCGAACGGCCCTTCTATATGCCAAAAGCTGTCTCCGCCCCGCCAGAAAGACTGCTCGGTGCCGTGTGCCAAGACTTTTCAAATGAGTCTTCACGAGATTGAAACAAGGCGGCGACCGGGGCCGTCAAACCAGTTCGCGAGACTTAGGCCAGCGGAGATAAATCGCTGCTTTCGGAGATAAACTTCCCTACGTATACATGTGCAAATCTATGTTCATTAACCTGATCAGCAGGTCTCTGCTTCAGAAAAGATCCAACAAATCCTTCGAGATACCACCACTCGATTGCTGAGGTGGTGGGGTTGGCACCGTTGGCAACTCACCCATTGGCTGGATTGTAGATGAGCTGAATAAATCGTTCAACTCGTCCAAGATGTTGATAGAGTCAGAGTTGGCATTTGTGTTAGAGTCACCAGCGTCGTCGTCAAAGTCTAACAGGTTTTCATCGTTGTGTACGTTGAGTCTGACATCCTTGATCTTGGTGATTTGTGTCGTCTTAGCCCCCTTACCAACACTAGTAGTGAACAGCACAGAGTTGAGCGTGGAAAGCTCCCTAAGTAACAATTCACGCAGCTCGGGCTGGAACTGAGGAATTGTAGTATCAATCTTATCAAGGTTCTTCAAAATAACCTGCTGCAAGTGCTTGGAGTCATCCAATGACAGAATTCTCCAATACATGTAGATCTGATCCCTCACTTCAACGTTTTCCACTTTGTCAACTTCATTGAAGATTTTGGCCAGGAGATCCTGTAATTGACCCGATTTGACATTGATCTTTACAATGGAATATACCAATGTCGACTGTACAACTGTGTCCAGGTCATTGAACTGATCAACGTATTCCTTCAACTTAGACTCGAACTCCACTCCCTGGTACTCCCCCAGCACCCAGATCAAGGAAGCAATGGCTTCGGAGTCATCCAGGTGTTCGTGTGACTGAACGATTGTAGTGACCATCATATCGGATCTCTCAGGGTACGCACGGAGAATATCTCTGAGTGCCACAACAACTTCATTGTACAATTCTCTCTCGTTGATGAGTCCAATGAGAATGTCTATGGCCTTGGCACTGGCCTTGCCAACTTTGATGCCTACCTGGCCAATCGCCTTGATGGCTCTCTTCACAAACTCCACATCAAACTCGTATCCGTACTCCTTCAACTCGTTGAGAATCAAGCCAGAGTTTTGTTGTGTGGCTAATCTAACAATAATTTCGATCTTTTCCAACTTCAAGTAAAGTGGATCGTTGTATCTGACAAAGAAGACCTTGAAGTAGTTTGTCATAAGCTCAGGGTATTTCTCAATGATGATTCTCATGTTTCTTAACGTCACGTATTGTACCTCAGGTGGTGTGGATACCAATGATGCCAGTGGAGCACCCAGCTTCTTCAAGATGGTCTCGTGTTCCTCTGCAGACTTGATTTGTTCAATGTTGTTCAAAATCACTTTGATCGAGGATAACACAACTGATGGGTTCGAATGTTGCAGCTGTGGTACAACACGCTCGATGATGTGCGTTGCTTCTTCAGCATCTGCATCGTACTCAGAGATGGCAGTCAAGATAGTAATACGGCCCCACTCTGTACATTCGTTTAATGCCAACAGGAGCTTCTTTAACAATGTAGCGTCAACGTGTAACACTTGTAGAGAAGGGTCCGACTCGTGAATCTCTGCAAGTGCACTGATGGCATTGGCAACCACCATTGGGTTCGAATCCTCAAGCAGCTTCTGTAACTTCTCCAAGAAGCCATTCTCCACGCAGACTTCTCTGTTCAAGTCAAACAGCTTGGCAACACAGATAGCGGCGGTCTTTCTCACGTACGGATTCTCGTCCTGCAGTGTTCTCGTTAATGGGATCTCCATATAGTCAACAATCTTATCCACACGGATGCACCCCATTGTTCTGATGGCCAAAGCTCTCACCAGCGGGTTTGGATCCTCCGTGTCCTGTACGAATGTGTTCACCGCGAGGATACACATCTCAGGCTGCGTCTTCGCGTAGTTCATGAGGTACAGGTAAACGAGCTTCTTCTGCTTGAGGTCGTGTGTGGCGATGTTCTTCAACACGTCTGGGAACAGAGAAGAGACGTCCTTGCCGAGAGTCATTGCCTGGATGACCTGCTTGATGGTCTCCTTACGCTCATTTGCGTATTGCGACACGAGACCTGCGCGCAGCTCGGAGGTCTCACCCTTGGGAGGTGCCTTGAACATCTTCTTGATCTTCTTCTCGATTGTAGATGACACTGACATTGTTGATGGTGTTGTATGTCAATGAAGTGAACGGGTATGCGTGGCGGGACAGATCAGTGAGGCCGCGTGAGTGGAATTGAACGATGGTGAAGAAGGAGGGTATGTAAACAGAGAACCTATCAAGCCAAGTGCCAAATATCACTCCGCTCGCAGTCACTTTTCACTTACATTCATCAACTCGAGTACCCAAACAACGTAACACGCCAACGAAAGCGGCCTGGGAATCTCGGGGTGAGGCGATCCCCTTCGATGCCGCGAATAAAATGTGTTCGCGCATAAGATACACCCGTACACCAACCTCACACCGAGACCCACATGTGAGCTCCATCGCATCAACCTCTGGCCTTTAATGTAAACTCAATTAGTCTCCCAGTCTAGAGTATTGAGGCTTTATCACTATGCCGATTGACCTGGGACTTTCTAGAATTTCCCTGCTTCTAGCGAGACTCGGAAACCCACACAAGGCTGCCAATTTCATCCATGTAGCGGGCACTAATGGGAAGGGCTCAGTGTGCTCCTACTTATCATCCATCCTACAATCGGCATCGTCTCTGAAGATTGGGAAGTTCACATCGCCACATCTCATATACAGACATGACTGCGTGATGGTAAGTGGGCGTTCCGTTTCCCAGCAAGTCTTTGACACGGTGGAGCAAGAGGTTCTCAGCGTTGATAGTCAATACGAGATTGGCGCTACAGAGTTTGAGATCTTGACAGCTACTGCCCTAAAGATCTTTCAACAGCAAGGGGTGGACATTGCCGTTATGGAAGTTGGACTCGGTGGAAGGCTCGATGCAACTAATGTGTTGGAGCCAGCTGTGGTGGATGCAGAGGGAAGGATCGTTGAGAAAGGCGTGCTCGTCACAGGCATAACCAAAATAGGCATGGACCATGAGTCTATCCTTGGATCTACGCTGCGCCAGATCGCTCTTGAGAAGGCTGGTATCGTCAAAGAGGGAATTTCAAATGTTGTTGATGGAACTAACGACAAGGACGTCTTATAGGTGGTGGACCAGAAGTGTCAAGCAGTTGGATCGAAATCTTACATCGTCAACTCATCATCAGACGAGATTGAGACCACACTAGGAACAATCAACAGATCTGTCTCGCCACTCAAAGGTGCGTATCAGCTCCAAAACTTGTCTCTGGCATTGAAGATGATTGATTTGATCTTCCCCTCGCTCAAAATCAACTACCCCAGCCAGACGAACTTCTCTCTCGCCACGATCCAATCGGGAGTCCAGTCCACTCAGTGGCCAGGAAGACTACAACACATCAACCTCAGCTACACGCGAGACAAATCTATCCCAGTATTACTGGATGGAGCTCACAATGGCCAGGCAGCTAAGGAGTTAAGTGCTTATCTCAAAAGGGAGTACTCCGGTCCTTTAACGTTTGTGCTGGCTGTAACGAAAGGCAAGGACCTTGATCCGCTACTAAGTGAATTGGTGACAGAACAGGACAGAGTTATCGTAACAAAATTCGGAAAGGTGGACGGGATGCCGTGGATCAGCGCTAACGGCCCTGAAGAACTCCAAAAGGAAGTACAACACTACACAGCCAATGTTGAAATCATCAACGATATATCAGCTGTGTTTGAGCATATTCAGAAAGGTGAAAATGTCATCGTTTGTGGAAGTTTGTATCTGGTTGGCGAAGCTTTGAAGCTACACAACAACAACACAATATGATCTACTATTATAGTAAAATCGTCATTAGGTTCATTAAGATAGAATACCGATCAAAGTGACTTCGAGCGCATCCTTAGCATGAAGGCCATCATGGCGCTCTCGATCTCATATCTCTCCTCTTCATCAAATGAGCGCACTTCCTCATCGGTAACGTTGTGGATTATTTTGATAATCTTCTATGCCATTGGTTCTCCACCTGAACTATCCAATACTGAATCATCTGCATCAAGTGCAAAGTCGGTGGGAGATCCTGTATTGTCTCCAACTCCAGACTCCTCCCCCTTTCCCTCCTACTCCTGCTCCTCCTCTTCGGTCGTGTCTCCATGTAAATCCCTCAATATGGGAACATTTGACAGCCCTCTTGTAGCGGTGTACTGGCCTAGTTCAAAAAGCTTATTAGATTTTGACTTGTACAGAGGTGAACTGTACGAAGCCTGCGGTGTAGCAATATCAGACTCTTCAGCTTCATCTTCCGTTCTCTTTTCTGGCGTGGTAACTTCCACTTCAAGCCTTCTTGCTCTTTGACTCAAGCTTTCCAGGAACTCGTTCTCATCCACAAGTTGAATGTCATCAGATCCGCCACTGCTGGTGCTGTATTGATCACTCTGTGTGATATTCAGTGGTGGTCTTATGGCTTTCAGCGGGCTTGAGGATATGTCAGTATTCGCTTTGGCATCCATATTGCTAGAAATGTCAGTTTGGTGTTGTACTGTAGCCAGCGTGGCAATTGATGACAGTTCATGGTCCTTACACTCAATTACCTGAGTGGGCCTTTCCTCAACATATTCCATCACATTATCTGCATCTGCATCTGCATTCTGCTCTTGGGCATCTCTAAGAACATTTGTGACTCTTTCAGATCTAACCTCACATTTGAAGACAGCAGTAGCGTCAGTGTTTGAAGCCGAATCGATGTTGACGACCGTTGACTTCAAAACCTTCTAAGTGGAATCCTTCAAATGACTCTGCTCTGCATCGTTTGTTGACTTGTCAGAGCTGGACACCCCAACGCGAGCAGAACCCTAATCAGTTGGTGTCACACCAGTTGACGCAGCTGATGTCTCGATCACCAATGTGTCATGCTTCTCTGAGCTGTTGGAATCAATCTGCAATGTGTCATTAGTCTCCATCTCTTTCAGCACCAGTGATCTGTTCAGCGGTATTTCAATCTCTAAAATTTTGAGGCACGCAGGTGGTAATATATAAACGAGCTTAGTGGCCACTGCATCAATAACCAGCTACCTAGCCTTCACTGAAAGCGGCAGCTCGCTGAGTGTTCTGCTGTTTCTGTCAAGTTGACTGAACAACATCTTCAGTACAGTACATGTCCTCACCAGCACATCATGCGAATTGTCAGCAAATTGTAAAGAGCTCAAACAGATTGATAAACCATGGGACCATATTCCATCTCTGGTATTTGAAGTCAAGAGTAAAGTCTTGGTGAGATATTCCTCAAACAGCTCAAACAACACGCTTTGATCATCCTTTATGTACTTCATGTGGAAATCAATGACATGAAAATATACATGCTCCTTAAATTTGATAAGGTCTTCAAGGGACCCTTCACTGATGATGTAACGTAGAAGGTTCTTAGCATACTCGATGTCTTTTTCCTGCAGTCTCACAGATACGGCGCTGGTGACATCTGGATTTAAGTTGGGGAACTTCTGCTTCACATACTTCCATAACATAATAATGTCAACGTAGTCCCATCTCTTCATTAGCAGGAGTGGAATGTATGATTTGGGAGCTGAGGTCTTCGAAATTGCTGTAAGACAACTACCAAACAACTTATTTGTCTTCGGAAGAAGGCGTATTGTCGAAGACAGTGCACGGAACTCAGCCTGAATGAATGGCTTCTCAAAGATCATAGTCTCCAAGTTGTTGGTAATGTACTGGCTAATGCGGTCGTCTTTCACGAGTTCGGTGATACTTTGAAAGAAGCGAAGTCTGTGTGTTTTGATGTGACCCAGCAGGTACTTCATGACCTCAGTGATGTTGATATCTTCGTGCTTCAATGTCTCCTGAATGATCATAACATAGATGTTATCGAATGAGTATACCAAAGCAGTAGGAGGTGAGCCTTCAAGGCTTGATACACAGAGCGAGCCAAAGGTCGTTTTCAGAAGAATGATGAGCTTGTTGATGTGTTCAACTTTGACATTGGGGTCTTTCATTTCAGTGAGCTTGCTGAAATAATCAGGTATGAAAACACTATACCTGTCATTGATGATTCCGATGAGCTTGATCAACTCCTGTACGTCCTATGCCTTCTCCGCAGCTGTTACCACAGACTTAAGTCTCGTTGTGAGAGCAGAAAAAATGGACATTTGCGACTGATGTGAGAAGTTTGAGTTATTCCATATGTTGTCCTTGAAGAAGGCAAACAATGAATCATGGCAAAGATAGATTTGCTGGGCAGAAAGAGGTTTGACATCCCTCAAGTCGAATGGATCAGACGACATGACCTTTACCAGGTGTAAATCGTAGTTTTTGGAAGCAAGATTTTGAGATAAGATATGGGTCAAAAATCTGGCTATATATGCAGTACACTCAACGCTGTTTTTAGATTTTGTGAATCGTACAAGCGTGGGGAGTATAAGGGACTTAACCAGAGAGGGGATCTGATCTTGGATTTTGATGTTATTCAGCAAACCATAGGCAGCTTGTGTGAAAAGGTTGGCAATAGGTGTATGTAGCTTCTTCAGTGAGAGCATGTCATTTTCATCGTGGAACACACTGAACAGTAGCTCCAGCATTGAGTCGAACTGGTTCTTTGGCAAATCATCTAACGCCCCACATATTGTGTACACGAAAACTCGCCAAGCCTTCAAGCCTGTTTCTTTGGCCTCTTTGTCTTTCGTTTGAAGAGTTGAAGAAACCACCTCGTACCATAATGAAGAAGCGTCTAGCCTCTTAGTCATGTACTTAGCATCATCAAACATCAAAACAGAAAACGCTAACCAAACATCCAGCGCCAGTTTGACAGTTCCCTAGCTGATCATCTCTTGCAGTCTCCGGCCAACGTATAGAAAAGTACTCTGTGAAACATCAAGCGGGGTAGAAGATAGGGAGAGTTGGCTATCTGGTTGAATGTTCAATGTCTTCATAATTGTGGCATCCATTGAGGATCTCACTTCAAAACAAACAGCTTTGGATAACATAAATACCTTAGCTGTCTCCAGCAAGGCCATGGATGCGCCACTCAAGAGCTTGAGGTAAAATGGTGAGGAAAAGTCACATACACAGTTATAGAGAAAGGGAAGCCAGACTTTAACGTTCTTTTCCATCATTGGTGAGCAGTTCACAATGAGGGACTTGATGGTATTGATTTTCTCTCCAATCAAGGAAGCCGATTGAAACACTTTCATGCCCATTACTGAACTCAAAATCAACTCTTGCATGCCTTGAGGAATAAGTGTGTGTACTTTCTGGTCTCGTAGTAGCTGTAAATTAGCAGATAGCATGCTCTTCGATGTAGCAGCCTTGGTGATGATGGAGCAACTGTGCTTGATGGCCCATTTGGCAAATACTGTCTGGTTGAACTTTTGCTTCCATATCGCTGTCTAAATTTTGGGGTGAGAAAGGATGACTGTGCAAACTTTCACAATCTGGACATCTGCTCTAATCAAAAATGGGTTCGGTGAGTTCAATTCGAAGACTGTGCTCTCAATTCGCTGGACGTCCAGACGAATCAAGCCCAGAAGTTCTTCAAGCCGCGTCAAAAGGTAAGCCACTTTGCCTTCAGTCAAGTCCTTGAGTAGCAGGTTGAATGTGGCGTAGATCTCAAAATGTTTGTCACACTGAGGTTTGGACAGGATGGCCAAACCTCCAGAGACCAACGATCTGAACCCTACTGTGTCATCGTCGATTCCCAGTTGGTCCAGTCTGGGGATGTTTCCCGGCGTCCAGAACTCGCATGTATCAGGCGAGGCCACCTTGGTTGCAGGTTTAGATGAGGCGATGAGTGCCTACATCTGTGGGGGTGAACTGAGGCGATAGCTTTGACTCTGCTCCTTGTTTTTCAAGATGGATCTTCTCGGCGTGGGCACTACTGAAGTGGCGACGTTCCTCGTGGCATGAGTATCAGCAAACATCACTCTTTTCCTCGATTCTGTGTGCCTCCCCTTCATCGGCGATGACTTGGAAAGGGCGCTAGGAGCATCGTCATGCTGCTCGGGTGATGGCAGTACTTGCTTCTTCTTAATGGGTGACGACGCAAAAGGCGGTATGTTGGCATTCGAGAGAGATCTTACTGAGAGGGGTGAAAGGTTTGCATCTTTTGAACCGCTTACTGGATCAAGCGCCAGGTTCATAGCGAGAGGGATGCCATTATTGGCCTGCCTTTTAGACCGTTTGATCTTAACGATGGGCGCTGTAGAAGGCGGCGGCGAGGATCGTTTGCCCATTCTGGTGTGCGGTGTGTGTATGAGATGGGAAGGGTAATCTGTGGAAAGTAGCAAGCACAGCTACGTATGAGGTGATGGAGTCTTTTACTTACACCTTCACCTCACTAAACTTGACGCGATGGGGTTTCCTTAAGCAGTACGCGTCACTCATAATTCGCGGACTGATTTCGCGTCTATACAAAAATTCTGGTTGTGAAGCCCTGGCCCTCTCCTAAAAAAGAAAGCCGTTATCACCCTCGGCAGCGCGGGCGTGGCGGACTTTTCGAAATCTCACTGATAACAAGCCGGACTTTTGTTCACCTGTTGATAACATTCCAGACGGGTATTGGAGTTTGCTTCCAAGTTACCGAAGTGCTGAACTCTTTTCTCTATCCACTCGCTAACCAGAGACAAAGACAAGGCGTGCGTTTGTTTGTGAGAAAGACAACTTCACGTTCATTTTAGTTCAAGAGTTTGTCTAAACATCAACACCCCGATTTATATGTGTTTGTCGAATCCCAGATCATTCGCTCCCCACTGGCAGAAAACACCCCCAACCACAATGACACCTGTGAAATACATCAAGTTTGATAGACACACGCTGGAACTCTCCGTCCTTGACCAATTGGTGTTCCCAGAGGAGGTCAAGTACACCCAGATCCACACTATTGCTGATGCCTACCAAGTTATCAACCGTTTCAAGGTTAGAGGTAGCCCAGCTATCACTATCGTTGGTGTCCTTGGAGTTATTGCTGAGCTGGCAATGTTCAAGGATGGTAAGAACCAAACCCAGTCTTGTTATGACCTCAAGAACTTTGATAATTTCAAGGACACCCTGTTGAAGAGAATGGACTATCTGGTTCTGTCAAGACCTTCTGCTGTGAACCTGAGCTTTGCGCTCTCTGAGATGAAGAAGATCATTATCGAGACGAGCTCGACCTCAGTTGATGAGCTACTTCCAGAGCTCTTGCAATTTGGCTGTGCCCTTCTCGATGGCACGAAGAAAATGAATCTTGAGGTCCCACATGATGTTTACGTGAACAATCTCAAGCTTGAGCAGATCCCACACGTCATGTACAAACCTATTGAAAAGAAGTCTTCACTTGCATACATTCCCTTCACTTTCACCCATGAAACATATGATAGTGAAAGTGACAGTGAGTGTGAAAGTGATGACGAAAGCTATCTCTACGTGGAGAAGAGCGGTGCTGGTCTCCCTCTTCCTGTATTGATGTCAAGACCTTCCAAGTGCACTCATGCTCTGGACAAGATCTCCAAGATTTTGCTCGTTTTGATTGCACTCATGTTTCTCCACATGGCCTACGAGCTTGTCACTGGCCACACTCTTTTATCTGAGCCATCCACTACGCTCTTGAGACGCCTGTACGATCAACTCAATTTGTTCTGATACTGCTTTGGCACAAAAACAGTACCCCATACTTAGAAACACTCCACAACATTCAATCAATAAATATCACCCAACCTAAGCAACAAGTGAAACGAAAGAACATCTAAGTCAACTTACTATGTTTGCTTATATAAGCACAACGTACTTGCTGACAAAGAGGTCTAGGCCTGCGGTGAGGAAAGAAAAAAAAAAAAAAAAAGGCACACCCTCTCGGG